>OY757022.1:120886222-120974356 GCA_963580285.1 Lucinisca nassula | reverse complement strand
GGGTGGAGATCTGAATAGTTTCTGAGATAAATGGCGTTTTATAAAGTGGAGGGGGTGGGGCATGTTTCCGGGGGGGGGGGGGGGGGGGGGGGGGGGGGGGGGGGGGGGGGGGGGGGCAGATTGGTGCCACTTAATGCTTCTTATCATAAGGAAAAAGAATCTATATGGTTTAGGGGTGGGGATTTGTAAGGTTTTTGAATATTGGGCCTTTATGAAGTTTTGTTTGTTTGTTTGTTTGATTTGAGGTTTAAACATCCCTGTCAACACTGTAAAGGTCATTTTGGAGACATTGCTTCCAATTTTGTGGGACTTTTACCTGACATTGAGATGAAATGACATCTCAAGCCCTGCCGCCCAATGAAACCAATAGGGTTTATTAGCATGGCCACACACTGCGGTTCCTGGACAGGCTTAGATCCTCTAAGCGGTTTACCAGTACTAGTGTGCGGGCTAGATTCAGCTCTGCGTGGAAGCATCATGCAGCCCATATATTTCTTCAAGCCCGGGGCGGGGGCCAACCTTTTACGAAGTGGAGGGGTTGGGCATGTCCCCGGCATATCCCAGGTGTCCCCCAGGTTGATGTCACTGAATGCAACTTATCATAAGCAACAAAAATATATTTCGTTTAGGGGTTGGGATCTGTTAGGTTTCTGGAATATTGGGCCTGTTGTGAAATGCAGGGGATGGGCATGTCCCAGGCACATCCCAGGGGACCCCCAGGTTGGTGTCACTGAGTGCGTCTTATCATAAGAGACAATAATATATATGGTTTACGGGTGGGGATCTGAATGGTTACTGAGATAAATGGCATTTTATGAAGTGGAGGAGGTGGGGCATGTCCCCGGCACATCCGGGGGGATCCCCAGGTTTGTGTCACTTTTTGCACCTTATCATAAGGAACATGAATATATATGGTTTAGGGGTGGGGATCTGTAAGGTTTCTGAGATATAAGGCATTTTATGAAGTACTGGGGGCGGGGCATGGCCCCGGCACAACCTACTGGACCCCCAGGTTGACACAAAAGCAAACGGCTGAGAGAAGTTTACTAAAGAAACATTTCTATGAAAGTTTTTTTCAAAATATCTGCAAAGGCTTTGTAGTTAATGCCATTTTTCAATTTTCCCCATAATAAGTCTTTGGAAAATCTAAGTTGCCATAGCAATCAAACTAAAGTAGAAGTAAAACAAAGAGAGCCGAATTTCATAAAAAACACCAAACCAAAGGCAAATATGACGAATATTTTCATAAACTCTCAGCCTCATAGAGCATACACAGTTTCTGAGGAGATGATTTTTTAATTATTATTTTTTTTCTTTTTTTTTTTTTTTTTTTGGTTTCCATGGCAACCAATACAAATGAGCAGTACGCCTAAAGTCATATGGCAGATAGTAGATTGTATTTTTTCAGTCAAAGTAATCAGAAATGGAGCAATTTCTGACTGAACTATTCACCAGCTATGTCGAAAAAATAGCCCATTTAAGACGGTACCTATGCGGACCATGTTTGCATACAATCCCTTGCAAACATGCTACAAGTGAAGCTACACATCACTCATGCTGAGGAGCCCGATCTTCTGATAGCACCTTCTGAGCCTGGTCATTATGGTCTTCTTCGCCTGGGATACCTACCTGACCTTCACCACTATGTTAGCCTAGCTCAACGGTGAGTAAATGGAATGTTAGCGCTAAATAGAGGAGTTAATACAAACTAGTATTTCTATACTAGCCGGAACCCCCAGGTTGCATGATGCTTGCAGAGCCTGGTTAAATGGTTAATATGGTAGCGCATCAGTCAAACCACTCACCTTACTTTGTGTTACTAATGCCAGCTAGCACTAAGCAGAGGGTGATTAATAACCAAAGGGTGCATATATAGAAAGCAAGCAGTGCTATAAAAGACAGAGTTTGTAAACAGTGTGTGTTACTAAAGCAAGCAATGCAAAATAAGTAGTGTTAAAGCATTTATAAGCTAAAGGCTACATGCATGCAGGAACAATCTATATCAGTTGCTTTTACAGCTTATTATTCAACATTTCAGCTATAAGGAGGAGGACTTTGTAGATGTACGACTGTCCAGCAAGACCAGGTCAACAGTCCACAAGATGTTCATAGCAAAGGTATGGTGAAATATTTTACCAGTATTAATAGAATATAAAAAAATGCATTCTAAAATACCTTTCAATTAAAAACGTATTTTCCCTTACTACTATATTTTCACTTTCACACATCAGCTTCAATTATTAATAATCAAATTATAGTCTATACCAGCCTACTTGTTGATGCATTTTAATAAGACACTATTTCTTTATCAAACTCTATTGATACTTTTTATTGTATAGGTGTTGAAGTTTGACAGTGAAGTCACACTACAGTTTATGAAAGAAGTTTCACCCACTGTCTATACCTGGCCGAGCCAAAATGATGTCTGCACCAACCCACATTCCGATAAAATACAGAGGCTTTCACCGCCGAGTGTACTCCCTGTGCGAGGAATCAAGCTCAAATTTATACCTCATGAGATTCAACAATCAAGAAATAATCTGTAGAAAAATGAAGAGTACTGAGACAGATATTCCAAAAGGATTGATTTAACAAAACTTGCTTGAAGGTGTCAGTATCAAGATTTATTGATGTGTAACAAAATGTATATATTGGCCTTTGCTTCATATAACCCTACATGGGTCACTGATTAATAAATCTTGATAATGAGGCCTTCAAAAGAGCAATTATGATTAGTTAAGAGGCCTTCAAAAGAGCAATTATGATTAGTTAAGTCAAAAGAATTCAGTGTACACTTCAGAGACTATGTTAATCATATTTTAAAACATTAAGATCAGGAGATCAAATGAAACCAGTATTTAAGCTAAATTTGTCACAAGTGTAACATTCAAGTGACATTCAGTTTTTACACTACAGATTTGTATTAATATTTTGAACTCAAAATGAACTATTTTAAATGATAAGACAACAGATTTACATTGACACAATAATGTATTTCAACACTAATAGAATGAAATCTGAAAAAAAAACTAGTCTATGTTGGATTATACTGTTTTATTTAATTTGTTTCTTGTTCCAAAGTTACTTTAAAGTGGAAGAATTAATTTTACTATCCAGTCTAGTCATCTTATTTGCCAAAATATACATGAGTGCCATCCTGTTTTGTCCAGGAAATTGAGCTTGAGACTTAAAAAGTTTGAAACTAACATTGTCACAAGTGTAACGCTTTGAGTTACTTTCGAATTAAGCCTCATGAATGTAGCTAAAGCTTTGATCTTAATACAAATTGTTTATAAAATGATGGTATAAAGGATAAATGATGGTAAAACAAAATATTTCAATAGTTTCAAAATGATATATCTGAAAAAATACAATATGCAGAGGACAACAGTTTTATAGTATTGTTTTTTTACAAGTTTTGTTTACAAGTTCTGTTAAAAGTTCATTAAATACTTGTTCATATGTTCTCTAGTCTTTGTTTAATCCAAAAATTAATATGTATGTCACAGCTTTTTTCCTCAGATTAAAATTGTAGCCATTTAACTTCAGTGATGAAATGTGTCACAAGTGTAACATTTTGTACCTGTTAAATGCAGATTGTACCCAAGACTTTAAGTTTCAAATAAACTGTATCAAAATTGTCATAACATAGATAAATATTGGTAAGATAATATACTCAAACACTTTTAATGTGAAATACTGGAAAAAAATATTTCTTCTATACATAGGGATAGTATGTTCTATAATTTTTTATTTAAAAGTACCGTTGAAGTTGGAGACTTACTTTCTGAGACGTATCTTTGTTTCCTTTCATTACCAAAATATGTAAAATGTAACACGTATTTGATCAGAAATGAAAAATTTAGGCATTCTACAGCAGTGCTGAAACTGTCACAAGTGTAACATTTTTATAGAAAATATACATGTTTTTGAAAGCCACCAAAAATCATAAATATTTATCACAATCAAATGAAATTTTACATTTGTTTTTGAAATGCCTCTAATATTGCTAAGAATAAGATTTTTCTTAAATATCTTGCCTACTTTTCTTGTGAAAAATCTTAATTAGGTGTGTTTTGAAAAAATATGGCTCTAATATTGCAAAAAATCCCTAAAAAAATATTCAAGTGGAACTAAGTGAGAAAAAATTGGCCAGAATGGTGGATATGTGTACCCACTAAAAGTTACAGAAGAAAAAAATGACATTTTCTTTCAAATCTTGGTGAAGTATCATGATTACTAGTCTAATGATTACTGAGGAATTGCAAAAATGTAATGAAAAATGGTGAAAATAATAATTAAAAAAAAAACTCATGGGTTTTGCCTTTTAAACACTTCATTTGATGTTCAATGGTCCAAAAAAAAGATAAAACCATCATGATATATCTGGTTTGAAATTTGACCCCCATTGTCACACTTTTGCTGCATTTTTTTTTAAGTTGCCCATATCTATAAGGCATTTTATCGTTGCCTATGATCTCCTTTTACGCAGAAGATCTCCAGACAGGAGATTTTCCTTATATAAGTCTTTATAATGCACTAGCCTAGTCATTTGTAACACCCCCCCACACACACACACACACCACCACCTACTGGGATAGGCAGGGGAAAGAGGATAGTTACCCCCAATGTTCCCCTGCAGTGCCGGGTTAATGTGGGGGTTTTGATATTATGCAAATATACCCCCAGTGGAATGAACTACATGTATTGTGACCTTCTACAGGTCCCCCCCCCCCCCCCCCCCCTGCACTGTGTATGTGTAGGGCTGTGAAAAGTTATTGTTTCCCGCTATCCCTGTAGGTGGGATGGGGGCAGTGGTTACAAATGACTGTTGCATAAAACCAAAAGGCCTCAGGGCGAGGACAATTTTGGCCTCTGGGCTATAACTTGAACAATCTTGGTAGAGGTTCTCTAGATGAAGCTTTATACCAAATATCAAATACCTGGGCCTTGTGGTTTCAGAAAAGATTTTTAATTTAAATATTTTTCCCTATATAAGCCTATGATAAATCAAAGGGCCCGAGGGTGGGGGCATTTTTGGCCCTAGGGCAATCATTTTAACAATCTTGATAGAGGTCCACTAGATGAAGCTTCACACCAAATATGAAAGACCTGCACCTAGCGGTTTCAGAGACAAAGATTTTCCCTATATAAGCCTATGTAAAACCAAAGGCTCCCGGGGCGGGGGGCATTTTTGGTCCCAGGGCTATAATTTGAACAATCTTGGTAGAGGTTCACTAGATGAAGCTTCATACCAAATATCGAAGACCTGGGTTTAAGTTTTAAGTTTTCAGTAAAAAAAATATATATTTAGCTCTTGTGGCTGGAACCATTTGAACAACTTTGAAACCAGCCAACCTATGAATCATTCCTGTGAGGTTTGGTCAAAATCCGATCAGTGGTTTAGGAGGAGATGTCGTTTGAAGCAAAAGTTTACGCATGTACGCAGACAAAAAGTGATCCCAAAAGCTCACCTTGTCACCGTTGGTGGTAGTTGCTGCCAATTCCTGGTGTTCATTCCACATATGGAGGATACATGTTTGGAAAAGCACATCACTTCCAGAGAACATATCAAAGCAAAACATTATCATTGCAGCTGCACCACAAAAAACTGTCTGGGGTTTATCGACTAGAAAAATCAAATTTGTTTGCATTTGCTGAAGTCCTCAGTTCCATTTATAAAGGATAACTAGACCCCAATCCCCCCACCTCAACATCCATCTGAAACCAACCGCACAGGAGTACTTGTAAACTGCATAGAGGGTTCAATAAGCCTGCTCAGGCAAAGTGGTGCTAGTCAGACCATCCATGCATATAAACCCCATTGGTTTAATTGGGCAGCAGGGTTTGAGGTGTCATCTCATCTCAATGTCGGGTAAAATTCCCACCAAAACTGGAAGCAACGTCTCCAAAATGACCTAAATAGTGTTTGCTAGGATGTTAAACCTTAAATCAAACAAACAAAGGATAACTAGATGGTCTGTGCAGACAGCAATTAGAAAATTTATGTATACCCCTGTAAACCCCAGTTTTACTAAGGCTGACACCAATAATCGATTAATCGATCAATAGATTCCCCTAAACTGATTACCATATTTAGTAGTAATTGATTGTTCGATAAGTATAATTTACAACCCAATTTGTATCTAAAATGGCTGGATAAGTGGCAAACAGTGCAGATCCTGAAGAGACAATGCATTCTGGGTCTACACTGTTTGATCAGGCCTGTCTGTCCTAATTCACGCAGTAATGTATAGGAACTGGCTGCTGACAACCGGTTGTCACCAGCCTGTGAGGCTGCTGACAACCAGTTGTCACCAGCCTGTGAGGCTGCTGACAACCAGCTGATATAAAACTTGTTTACAATGATAAGGTTTTATTTGATATGATTTGAAAATAGACATTTAAGTTATATTTGCTATCCTATCACAAACTGGGGCTGATACTAGCTGATTTAGAACAGGTTCAAACCCTGAGATGTGGAAAAAATACTTCATGTTCTGAAGGATATGGTCTTCAGTTTGCAACAGTTTACTGTGGTTTTTGTTTGTCTGACAATTATTTCTGAATGGTCTCTTGTGTCAAACAAAGTTTTGGATGGAAAAGTACATACATATTTGCCAGTAACCATAAAAACCAACAGTTAATCAAACTATACCAGTATGTGTAGCTATCAGTTTGTTTCGAAGTTCGAGTCTGCAAAATATCTAACAAATGAAAGCACTGGTGGCCAGTGGTGGATTGTTTATATCTGAGTGTAGGCTGAAAAAATGGTTCTGAACTTTGACTTAAGACTGTTTCATTATATTATCTGCAATACTGATTAATGGGCTCAGTCAAATATATTTGACCACCCTGTTACTCGAAAAGAAATCTCAGGACCCAGGGAAATGCCCCCTTAGAAACCATTCAGACCCCCATTACAAACCATATATATGATATTGTTTCTTTAATATATGCTCTGTAATCAATAGGTCTCTCATCGCTGTGGTTCAAGCCTAGGTACAGGTCATATGTCAGATGCCAAGTTCTGCAACAGAAGGTCAGGTGGTTTTTCTCCAGGTACACCTGTTTTCGCCCACCTCTGATTAACGATCAGCTCTATATGAGTAAAATTATCTTGAAAGGGCCACAAAATCAAAATCAAAAGAAAAAATCAATTCTGTCTCATGATAAGACACTGTTAGACACAGTCACTGACACCTAAAGGGCTTCCTCAGGTGGTATGCCCCACCCACTCCAGCTTCAAAGGCATGGAAAAACTAGCCGAAAATTTTGTCAAAAAGGGTCCACAGTAACTATTAGATGACTTAATTTGATATTTGGGGATATGATAAAATATGGATATAAGATTTTGCAAGAGGGCTTCAAAGGGTCCCCTTGCCTTGGTCCCCAGGGACATGCACCCCATTCCACATCCTCTTCCTTGAAAGGCTTAATGCATGTATCTCAGAAACCGTTCAGATCCCTGCCCCTAAACCATGTATATTCTTAAGATAAGACACATTCAGTAATAGTGACTGTGGGTCACCAGGGGTATGCCCCACATCTCCAGTTCAAATAAGGCCACCAGAGTGAAACTGTAGATTTTCTTTTGCTCCAGCATTTCACTTATTTCATGCTAGTGAGTCCTAATCATTGATCTATTTTTGTAACAGTTTTGTTTATTTAAATAAAGGTTTTTAAGTCCTCATCAACACTATTTAGGTCATTAAATTGGAGAAGTTTGTTCATTTTTTTTGTAAGACTTTTACCCCACATTGAGATGAAATGACATCTCAAGCCCAGCCGCCCAGTGAAACCAATGTAGGATTGATATGAAATATGTTCTATAAAAGGGTTATCCTTTGGAAGCAAGGAATACACAACAGAACTGGAACTGAAGGCTATAATGCATGGTCGGTCTGACATATATATCACTTTGCCTGGTGACAGTTTTGTGTGATTTGAGGTTTAACATCCCCGTCAACACTGTAAAGGTCATTTTGGAGACGTTGCTTCCAATTTTGTGGGACTTTTACCCGACATTGAGAAGAAATGACATCTCAAGCCCTGTCGCCCAATGAAACCAATAGGGTTTATTAGCATGGACGGTCCGCCTCACACCGCGATTCCTGGACAAGCTTAGATCCTCTAAGCGGTTTACCAGTACTAGTGTGCGGGCCGGATTCAGCTCTGCGTGGAAGCATCATGCAGCCCATATACTTCTTCAAGCCCCTATAGGCGGGGCCGTGCCTGGTGACGGGCTTAGACCTTCTAAGCAGTTTTCCAGTTCTGTCGGTTTCAACTCTTTGTGGCAGCCCAGCCCCGATGTGCAGGGGCCAGATTATTTCTGTACTATTTTGATTTTTATGTTCTCAGATGTTGCACTTATGAGTGTGGGCTTACACCTCCTAAACTGTTCAGATCCCCACCCAAATACTTAAGATACCCATCACAACAGTTGTCATCTGTTTAACATCTGCTGGTAGCTTTAAAAGTCATTTATGTTAACATCTTTGTGAACTCAGATCTGTATGTGCAGCCTGGTCAGAGTTCACACTCTTTGCCTGTTTACAAAGATATTTTCTAAAATGTTTGCAAGAAGATGCAGCAGACAATATGGACAGATGAAATCTTGGATGCATGTTTTTGTGGTATCTAAAGGGCTAAAGCATTTAAGTTCATTGATGCTGTTCCTTATGATGAGACACATGACAATGGCATCACCCTGGTATCCCCTTTGGTCACCTAGGGGTATGCCCCTCCCTCTTCAGCACAAATAAGGCTTACTAGCTTTGAAACCCTTCAGATCCCTAGTCCTAAACCATCTCTGTTATTGTTTCTTATAATGAGAAAATACATTTATTTATTATGTTGACTGGAAGTGCCTGTTTATAGAAATGGAGTCCACATTGGAACTCATTTGAGCACTGGGGGTTGTCTGGGAGACTATTATTGGTAGATCAGTTTTACACATACATGTATTTATACATGTTCCTTGTTAACACCAAATCTGAGATTTTAACGTCACTACAGCTGGTGTCTGGGAATGTGTGGCGGCTGTAAAAAGTCTCCCTGCCCTACATCATAGTGTAGTTTATATTTTTTTGTCCTTTGGAAGCATTGATTCTGTTGTGGAATTTAAAGGAGCATTGATTCTGTTGTGGAATTTTGAAACTATATGAGGGTCACTGATGAGGCCTAATTGGCCGAAACTAGCTAGTCTGGCACAGAAAACATGTGCACTTCATATTTTCCAGTTCTGTGGTGTATTCCTTGCTTCCAAAGGGTATTATAGAACATATTTGGTTCGAAGATATATAAGAGCATACAGTGCAAAATTTGAGTCTGTGTACTGGTGTGACCTTATAAACTAGCAGCAGGTCAAGGTCAGCACAATCTATTCAAGTATTTTGGTACATTGTAGTGATAGATTATACCAAGTATGACCATACATGTAATTCATACATTCATTCTGGAGGCAAAGTGTTTCTAATAAAAAAGACAGTTTTGGGCAGCCTGTGACCTTGAAAATAAAGTCAAGGTCAAAAGACCTAAGTAACTGTTTTTCCAGGTCTTAATCATTAAGTTAATGATGCACATACTGATGCAAGTGGATGCACATACTGGTTGATGCAAATGTGGTAAGAATCCACTAAATTGGTTCTAGAGATACACTGCATCAATTACCCAAAGCCAGCAAAAACATACCAAAAACATCATGCCCTTCCCTATATTGGGGCACATACCTCCTGGTCTCGTTCAATAAAGTTTTCCATATGTTGTATTTCTTTTCAACCCTTACACAATGGAAGTTTTAACTAAAGCAGAGTAACTATCTGCACCGGAAACAATGCCCCCCCCCCCCCCCTACCATTTCCCTATTAATGGGCCTCCGTGGATTAATACATGTACATGTAGGTAAGAGCGCTGACTCTTAATCATTTGGCCTCTCATTGCTGTATTTCGGGGCCACATTATGAAGTTCTGCCACGGGAAGTCGGGTCAGAGGTGTTTTTCTCTGGGTACTCCGGTTTTCACGCACCTGATTAACGATTGGCTTGAAATAAGTGAAATAATCTTGAAAGGGCCATAAAACTAAAACAAGAGGGCCATGATGGCCCTGGATCGCTCACCTGATCCATAGTGTAACAAGTGGGCCCCAGAGAGGGCCATTATTGGCCCCAGGGTTTTAATGTGCATAATGTTGAGGGAGGTCTTAAAGGTGAAGCTTCATACCAAACATCAACAAAGGCTATAATTAGAACAATCTTGGCAAAGGTCCACTAGATAAAGCTACACATCAAATTTCAAAGACCTGGGCCTTGCAGTTTCAGAGAAGAAGATTTTTTTTAAAGATATTCCCTACATAAGCCTATGCAAAACCAAATGGCCCCAGGGCTATATAAATCTATGTAAAAACAAAGGGCCCCGGCCCGGGGTGGGGGCATTTGTGGCCCCAGGGCTATAATTTGAACAATCTTGGTAGAGGTCCACTAGATAAAGCTCCATACTAAATATCAAAGGCCTTGGCCTTGCAGTTTCAGAGAAGATTTTTAAAGATTTCCCTATATAAGTCTATGCAAAACCAAAGGGCCCCGGAGCGGGGACATTTTTGGTACCAGGGCTATAATTTGAATAATTTTGATAGAGGTCCACTAGATGCAGCTTCATACCAAATATCAAAGACCCAGGCCTTGTGGTTTCAGAGAAGAAGATTTTTGAAGATTTTCCCCATGTAAGTCTATGTAAAACCATAGGGCCCCAGAGTGGGGGCATTTTTGGCCCCAGGGCTATAATTTTAACAATCTTGGTAGAGGTCCATTAGATGCAACTTCATACCAAATTTCAAAGTCCTGGGCCTTGTGGTTTCAGAGAAGATTTTTAAAGATTATCCCTATATAAGTCTATGTAAAACCAAAGGGCCCCGGGACGGGGCCACTTTTGGCCCCAGCACTATAATTTGAATCATCTTGGTAGGGGTCCTTTAGAAGAAGCTTCATACCAAATATAAAAGACCTAGGCCTTGTGGTTTCAGAGAAGAAGATTTTTAAAGATTTTCCCTATATAAGTCTATGTAAAACCAAAGGGCCCCTGAGCGGGGGCATTTTTGGCCCAAGGGCTATAATTTGAACAATCTTGGTAGGGGTCCACTAGATGAAGCTTCATACAAAATATCAAAGTCCTGGGCCTTGCGGTTTCAGAGAAGAAGATTTTTAAAGATTTTCCCTATATAAGGCCATGTAAAACCAAAGGGTCCCAGTCGGAGGCTTTTTTTGCCCCAGCACTATAATTTGAACAATCTTGGTAGGGGTCCACTAGATAAAGCTTAATTCCAAATATCAAAGTCCTGGGCCTTGCAGTTTCAGAGCAGAAGATTTTTAAAGATTTTCCCTATATAAGCCTATGTAAAACCAAAGGGCCCGGCGGCGGGGACATTTTTGGCCTCAGCACTATCATTTGAATAATCTTGTTAGGGGTCTTTTAGATGAAGCTTCATACCAAATATAAAAGACCTAGGCCTTGTGGTTTCAGAGAAAAGGATTTTTAAAGATTTTCCCTATATAAGTCTATGTAAAAACAAAGGGCCCCTGAGCGGGGGCATTTTTGGCCCAAGGGCGATAGTTTGAACAATCTTGGTAGAGGTCCATTGGATGAAGCTTCATTCTAAATATCAAAGTCCTGGACCTTGCGGTTTCAGAGAAAAAGATTTTTAAAGATTTTCCCTATATAAGTCTATGTAAAACCAAAGGGCCCCTGAGCAGGGGGATTTTTGGCCCAAGGGCTATAATTTGAACAATCTTGGTAGGGGTCCACTAGATGAAGCTTCATACAAAATATCAAAGTCCTGGGCCTTGCGGTTTCAGAGAAGAAGATTTTTAAAGATTTTCCCTATATAAGCCTATGTAAAACCAAAGGGCCCCAGGTGGAGGCTTTTTTTGCCCCAGCACTATAATTTGAACAATCTTGGTAGGGGTCCACTAGATAAAGCTTAATACCAAATATCAAAGTCCTGGGCCTTGCAGTTTCAGAGCAGAAGATTTTTAAAGATTTTCCCTATATAAGCCTATGTAAAACCAAAGGGCCCGGGGGTGGGGACATTTTTGGCCTCAGCACTATCATTTGAATAATCTTGTTAGGGGTCTTTTAGATGAAGCTTCATACCAAATATAAAAGACCTAGGCCTTGTGGTTTCAGAGAAAAGGATTTTTAAAGATTTTCCCTATATAAGTCTATGTAAAAACAAAGGGCCCCTGAGCGGGGGCATTTTTGGCCCAAGGGCGATAATTTGAACAATCTTGGTAGAGGTCCAATGGATGAAGCTTCATTCTAAATATCAAAGTCCTGGACCTTGCGGTTTCAGAGAAGAAGATTTTTAAAGATTTTCCCTATATAAGGCCATGTAAAACCAAAGGGCCCCGGAACGGGGGCATTTTTTGCCCCAGCACTATAATTTGAACAATCTTGGTAGGGGTCCACTAGATAAAGCTTAATACCAAATATCAAAGTCCTGGGCCTTGCAGCTTCAGAGCAGAAGATTTTTAAAGATTTTCCCTATATAAGCCTATGTAAAACCAAAGGGCCCGGGGGCGGGGACATTTTTGGCCTCAGCACTATCATTTGAATAATCTTGTTAGGGGTCTTTTAGATGAAGCTTCATACCAAATATAAAAGACCTAGGCCTTGTGGTTTCAGAGAAAAGGATTTTTAAAGATTTTCCCTATATAAGTCTATGTAAAACTAGAGTGTTCACAAGTTTTTTCTTTAATTTGACCTACTGACCTACTTTTTGACCCGAAAAGACCTTTATTCAAACTTAGCCAAGATATTGTCACAATGACCATTCTGAGCAAGATTAATGATTTAACCAAACTTGTGGCCTCCTGAGTATTCACAAGGTTTTTCTATGATTTGACCTACTGACCTACTTTTCAACCGGACATGACCCATATTCAAACTTGACCGAGATATTGTCATGATGATCATTCTGAGCAAGTTTGATTATGATTGGACCAAAATTGTGGCCCCTAGGGTGTTCACAAGGTTTTTATATGATTTGACCCGCTGACCTACTTTTTAACCCGATATGACCCATATTCGAACTGGACTGAAATATTGTCACAATGGTCATTCTGAGCAAGTTTCATGATAATTGGACCAAAACAGTGGCCTTCAGAGTGTTCACAAGGTTTTTCTATGATTTGACCTACTGACCTACTTTTTGACCGGACATGACCCATATTCGAACTTGACCAAGATATTGTCATGATGATCATTCTGAGCAAGTTTGATTATGATTGGACCAAAATTGTGGCCTCTAGGGTGTTCACAAGGTTTTTCTATGATTTGACCCGCTGACCTACTTTTTAAGCCGACATGATCCATATTCAAACTTCACTAAAATATTGTCACAATGATCATTCTGAGCAAGTTTGATGATGATTGGACCAAAATTGTGCCCTCTAGAGTGTTCACAAGGTTTTTCTATGATTTGACCTACTGACCTACTTTTTCACCCGACATGACCCATATTCGAACTTGACCGAGATATTGTCATGATGATCATTCTGAGCAAGTTTGATGATGATTGGACCAAAACTGTGGCCTCTAGTTTGTTCACAAGAAAAAGTTTACGCACGACGGACGACGGACGACGGACGACGCACGACGACGCCGGACATCTTACGGTCACAAAAGCTCACCATGACCTTCGGTCAGGTGAGCTAAAAAATAGGAAAAAGAAAAAACACTATTATTAATGATTCATTTGGCAAGGTATCGGTACATGTATCCCTTTAATGCATGATACATTATATTTACTTTTTTGACTCTCATACAATAGAAGTTTCAGCTAAACCAAGGGTGGGCAGTAAATAGATAAAAACTTGTGACTTAGGAATTTTGTATAGCATTTTCTGCATTCAAGGGCACATATCTCATAGTCTCATATTTATCAGCTTTGACAGAAGATCTTCCAATATTTAGCAGTCTCCAATCACCGACAAACCCGTCAGCCAA
Organism: Lucinisca nassula; assembly: GCA_963580285.1. NCBI lineage: Eukaryota > Metazoa > Mollusca > Bivalvia > Lucinida > Lucinidae > Lucinisca > Lucinisca nassula. Next base: position 120,960,355 of record OY757022.1, on the reverse strand, counting down.
AAGGGGGACATTTTACAATTCTGTTCTTGACAGCTTGTTTTCACACAGATAGGAAGTGCAAATATTTAACAAAATTTACAAATTGCAAATATAGTGATATATTCTAGCATCATTTGGCAGCATGCAAATGATCCTAATATCTTATCAATATGTTTCTGCAGCTAAACAATTTTATGACTCAACCTTAAATTAATATTAAAAGGTCATAAATCCCCAGTTAGATTCTTCCAGGTTGTGGCTGATATGGAATTACCCCACCCACCCAGACCTTTTCAACTAAATTAAAAATATCTAATGATCATTTCTGGACTTCCCTTTTTATTCACATCTATGTGGTTAAATTATGATCACATAAAGCAGATACTGCTGCTGAGTTATATTTGTTCTAACAACATCAGTATGCAACATACAAATTCAATGTCAATATATAGCAATACTAAATAATAAACCACAAAGACTCCAAGAAACACACCCAAAAAGGTTTATAGGAAAGATAAAGTCATTCAGGATATCATATCAATTAAGAACAAAAGAAAATCAAAGTACTGAAAGTACTGAGGAAAGTTGATTTATGAGGAATAATTATTATATATAACAATGTAAGTCATAGATAAAGCAGTTATCTAGATATTTTGTTGAAAAAAATATAGAGACTAACTTCCCATATCACAGGTCCTGGTGTATGAATGACATTTGACATGTCACCAGTAACAATTCTGATTCTGGTTCTGATTTGACAAGGTCCAAGTGGGTTAAAACCTTCGACAAAGAAAAAATGATTCATCGATTGTTTTGAGTTTAATGACAGGTCAACCCTAGTGGATCATTTTGGGGAAAAGAGATAGAAGAGACAGTAGAGGAGATGATATGTTTGTTTGATTTGAGATTTTACGTCCCCGTCCACACTGTAAAGGTCATTTTGGAGACGTTGCTTCCAATTTGTGGGACTTTTACCTGACATTGAGATGAAATGACATCTCAAGCCCTGCCGCCCAATGAAACCAATAGGGTTCATAAGCATGGACGGGCCGACTCGCCCCGCTTTGGTTTACCAGTACTCGTGAGCGGGTAGGTTTCAGCTCTGCGTGGAAGCATCATGCAGCCCATATATTTCTTCAAGCCCCGATGGGCAGGGCCGTTGTAGAGAAGACGAAAGTGAGGGACAGAGGAGAAAGAGGAATAGAAACAGAAGAAATATCAACACTCCCTCACTCTACCGTTACCTGCTGCAAGGACAGCAGGTGTTGTTCAACTGTAAGTCAATATAAGACGGACTCCCCAGTGACACAAGATACACATCGCCATTGCCTCACTCAACTACCGCTGCGAAGAAAATACGGAAGAAAGAAAGAAAAACGTGCCTGCCAATTTTTTCATGGTCCAACCATAAATTTCTAAATTAGCTCAGTACATGTCTGCTAATAATCTTACAGAGAAGTTCTCCTAGCTGGCACACGATGTCTTAGCAACGTCGCATCAACGCCGCATTGATACGACGATGCACATACGTTGTGCAAACGCTTGGAGCTATGTTCCTTCGGGCGTCGGGACATAAAAAGGAGAATAGCTTGACAAAAAAGATCATTTTTAATCCATTTGATTTAACATTATAACTGGTCAGACGCCGCGTTTACCCAAGGTGAATTAAAATACGTTTATTCCCACCTGTACGGGGTCCTAAAAACATTGACCCATAAATGTCAATTGTTTCAATACTGTGACATTTGGAAACAGTTAAGATAGATTAGATGCCACAAGATTAGATGCCACAGAATGTTGCTTCTGAACGGTGTCTTCATATTTGCTAAAGTACGGAACACGTGTTTTGTAATATTAGAGCTCTCGAAAGCAGGCGAATTGTAGGTCAGTAAAGGGTTGTGATAAGCTATCTCTTTTAACCCTGTAGACCGGTGCAGACGCCGAGGTAGAAATACACTGTATCTATGCAAACCTTGAAGATTCTGATAAGACGGCATGTAGCTAGAACGTCTCGCCAGAATCTACATGTAAACTGTTTGCCATCCTGTCAGTGAACTAATCAGAAATCCTTTTCTATAAGAATATATTTAAAGCGAGAAGAGTCCTGTTTAGAAACTCAGGGATGAAAGAGTAAAACATAGAGGTAGTTCGATCACGAACAGTGGTTAACCATGGTTAACCAGTGGTTAACCAAAGTGTGAGCGAACTCAGTCTGGTAGCGGTCTGCTAGCATGGCGGAAGTGTCGTGACGTCACTCTGGTCGAACCAGACTAAAGTGTGGGTTACTCTGGTAGATACGTCACACCATATGTAACAAAGATGTCGGCGAAAGGTGCGAACACTAATGTCCGGGAATTGACTGCTTCTATTCAAGAAATAGGGGGTCTGTGTACCAGTCAACAAAACATCTACCAGACGTCGTTCGATCACACCGGTGAAAAAACATGGAAATCATGGGAAGAACGTGCACAATTTGACTTCCGCTACCATGGTCTGGTAGATGGTCGAACTCCCTCATAAATATCACCGAAAAGCGCGTAGGAAAATAGTTCCAGAGTACTGTTTTCTTTTCAGAATTCGTCTTTCTGTGCCAATTTATATTCAATCCGTATAAAGTCTCGAAAACTGAAATATTTTGAAAGACGTTCCATGCGGAGCCGGCCTGCAAAATTAACTTTCAAGAGTTCATTTGGACTATTTTATGCAGCGAACGAACAGCGGAAGTGGGGCAATGTGGTCCAGTACCAGAAGTAGCAATATAATGACAAAGAAACTTGATTTAAAAAATCAACTTTCAAAAACTATTAAATTCAGGTTTATACAGCTGGTTGTCAGCAGCCTCACAGGCTAGTCACAGCCGGTTGTCAGCAGCCTCACAGGCTGGTGACAACCAGTTGTCTGTAACCTCACAGGCTGGTGACAACCGGTTGTCAGCAGGGCTCAAGCTAGAGGGCGACTCGGGCGAAGATGTCGCCTTGTTGGGACTCACTTCGCCGACTTTGGCGATGAAAGCGAAAAAAACTTCGCCCTGAAATTTCGCCCGTTTTTTGTGTCTTCCTTGTGAACAGTAACGGTAAACTGACAAGGTGACGACAATCCTTCGATCCACTAGTGTCAGAAATCTCAGTAATTACACTGAACAAAGCTAACTGTTTATTCTGCACTTCGTCCCAGTTGCAGTTTGGTACTGTTATGTAATTTAATTCTAACCGTTAGCTCATGCAGCTCGAGCCACTTGCAACACGCTTAATAGTCTTGTCCTGTCAAAAATCTATCTCGGTTGATTGCACAAAGTTTTTATTGCCAATTAAGATTACACAAGATTATGTAACTTAAACAGGTATATTTGCACCGTTAGCTCGTGCCAAAGTCCGGGTGCGGACGTACTTTGTTCTGTTGTATACAGTAATAAGATTAATCTGATCGGTAACATTGACACTGCATTTGGATTTAATAAATTTTAAATATAGATGGTTTATTTGCCATTGATTTGTTTGTACATTACTTTTGCATCCATCAATCGTTTTCATTTTTTTATGGACAACAACAAAAGTAGGAAGCAATTTTTTATTTTGTAAGTGAAAATAATTATTACTTGCCGGTAAATATTCAGTTAGTCAGTAATTATCCAAATTCATAAAAAATAACAACTGATTTTCATCTAGCGTGGTTGTTCCCCCTTGTTTCAAATACAATAGTAAACTGATCTATTACATAAGAACCTCTTTACTTTATAACACCTTTCATTATAACATGGTTGGATATAACAAAAGTTACAGTTTGCCCAAATACAGTAAAATTACTATATTAAGACCACCTTTGGGACAGTTCAAAAGTGGTCTTTAAGACCACTTATGAACAGTCCCAAAAGTGGTCTCTGATCAGGGGTCACTGTATGCAGAAAACAGAAAGAATAACTGCAGCCAACCAAATAAGCTTTTTAAAGCAGAATTAGTCTTCATTTCAGGCGGTCTCAATAGTGGAATTGATTGATACCCCTATAAAATACACTCTCCAAATAGGGATTCATTGAGCGACAGGGCTTGAGATGTCATTTCATCTTAATGTTGGGTAAAAGTCCCACAAAATTGGAAGCAACGTCTCCAAAATGACCTTTACAGTGTTGACGGGGATGTTAAACCTCAAATCAAACGAACAAATCTCCAAATAGGGGTTTACAGGAGAACTCATTACATTGTTGTTGTTTGGCGTTAAGCCGCACCCACTTCTCCCTAGACCCAGCAAACTTCTCCCTATTTTCCCAGGAGGGAGAAGTCACTTCTCCCAAATTTTTTGGGCTAGCTTGGGCCCTGGTCAGTAGCCGTCGCCTAATGTATAACACATGATAAGAAAGATGTTATGGCAAGAGGTAAAAATATGACCAAATCTTCAATATGTTCAGTGATTACTAATTGATTATCGATCACAATGACAGCACTGATGATCATTTGATTGCTATGAAAGCTTACTGGATGTTATCATGCGTGTTCAGAATTATACAGGCATGTTTTCGTGATGTTCGTTGATCACAAAACTCATATAGGCTGTTAGAAGCCTCCGTGGTCGAGTGGTTACGCTACTCCCCTTGTAAACCAGGGGTCGCAGGTTCGATCCCGGGCTTCTCCAGACTTTCGGATGAGTCTTTAAACCGAGGTCCCGTCTCCGTATGACCTTAGCTGTTGGTGGGACGTAAAACTGAAGCACTCACCTCACCTCATATAGGCTGTTATGATAGAATGAGAATTTTATAACCAACAAGAGCCGTCACTATAAGTGAGCAATGCACCCATGGGAGCCAATTTGAGGGGAAAACAAGGGACATAACTCTAAAATGCTTCATCCGAGCAGAATGAATTTTCTGTTAGGCACATCTACATATCATCGCAAATGCATATGCAAAAATTTAACAAATTGACAAAGAAATGTGGAAGTAGTTCGAGACACAAGGTTTAATAATGCGTTTTTCAGAAAATAAAGGGCAGTAACTCCTTAGCAGATGATAGAATCGACGTGAAAATTGTGTTAGGTACCCCTTTACCTCACAAGGAATGCATGTGCAATGTTTCAGCTCAATCGGTGAAGAAATGTGGAAGTTGTTCGCATCACAAGGTTTTCAAACGCGTTTTTCAGAAAAAACAAGGGCCATAACTTCATTGCATGTGAAAGGATCAACTTGAAAATTGCGTTTGGCACCACTTCACCTCACAAGGTAAGCATGTGCAAAGTTTCAGCTCAATCTGTGAAGAAATGTGGAGGTAGTTTGTGTCACAATATTATTAGCGCATTTTTTAGAAAATCAAGGGCCATAACTCCAAAACGCTTCATCCGAGCAGAATGAATTTTGTGTTAGGCACATCTATATATCATTGCAAATGCATATGCAAAAATCTAACAAAATAGTCAAAGGAATGAGGAAGTAGTTTGCACCACAAGGCTTAAGAACGCGTTTTTCAGAAAATTAAGGGCCGTAACTCCTCCGAGATGATAGGATCAACTTGAAAATTGTGTTAAGCATCCCTTTACCTCACAAGGAATGCATGTGCAAAGTTTCAGCTCAAACGGTGAAGAAAAGTAGTTTGCATCACAAGGTTTTCAAACGCGTTTTTCAGAAAATCAAGGGTCGATAGGATCAACGTGAAAATTGTGTTAGGCGCCCCTTCACCTCACAAGGAAAGCATGTGCAAAGTTTCAGCTGAATCAGTGAAGAAATGTTGAAGTAGTTTGCATCACAAGGTTTATAGCAGAATTTTTAAAAATAAACAGCCGTAACTCCTTCGCAGGTGATAGGATAGTAAATGCAGTGATAGGCAGTAAATTACACAGGCTTTCTTCCTTCGAGTTATCTTTAATATGTACATGTTCATGTATTAGTGGCGATGACTGTATGGCACACTGTGATACTTACAAAATGTACATGTAGTAAGAGCACTGGCTTCAAATTTTATTAATATAAATAAATGATATAATGTGTGTGTGTGTGTGTGGGGGGGGGGGGGGGGGGATTGGGGATCACAAACTCCCATCTCATGATAGTGTTTTCAATGAGTTCTACATAGTTGTACATGTATATAAATCATATGAGTAACAAACACAATGACTTCGATTCTAACTTGAACCCCCAGGTGTGTGTGTGTCGCTTTCAACAATTTTTCAGTCATATCACGATGGTGTCTGGTTGCGACAGGGAGCTCAATGCTCACTTTTATAGTGCTGCCTCACTGAAGTTTCATATCCCAGACACATTACATGATACCACACCCACTCACATTATCCTGACACTGGGTTGACCAGTCCTAGCTCTACCCCGTAAATCTGAGTACCAAGCGAGGAGCAGCTAGTACCATTTTTAACAACTTTGGTACGTCGGGGCCCGCAATCGAACCTTTGACCTCCCGTTCCCCGGCGCGGTCACTTTACCAAATGAGCTATCAGGGCCGGTTTGAACCCCCAGGTCCTTCTGTAATAAGCTTGTCTGGCTAATGGCTTATATGGGCATATATACAGATACCACTCAGTCCCTACAGCTACAGTATGTTACAATAAGCATTTTAAGAGGGCATTTAAAAGCCAGAAGGTGCATAAACAGACACTCCTATGGTAGGTACTGATGGTGTATAGGTGATGAGTTTGATCCTTGGCAGGGCTATTAATTTCAATATCCGAACATGTTTCACAGGCATCAGTTCAGGAATGAATGCCACTTTTACTTGAAACCCCATGTGCACGACCCATATCAAAGATCTCTACAGTAATATATTACATGATCACTCTATAGGCATCATCCACATTGCTGCAAATCTGGAGTGTATGTAATGAACAGCTGCAGATACCACATAACTGGAGTGATATACAATCCCCAGGGTATCCTGTCAGGTTCTGGTGGCATTCTGGGGTTGGGTCAGTTCTATCAGAATCAGAATTGTTGCTGGTGACATGTCAAATGATACAATTCATTAAGCAGGATATGTTGACAACCACCTAAAGTATTGTTGAAAGTTTTAATCTGCATAACAGAGGTAGTGCTGTTAGCAGAGGTGCATTCTGGCTCAAGCATAATATGAGTGCATGAGTGATGAGTGACAGACCTGTTATATGACTATGCAAATAAGCACTGCTACCCAATCCCACATTGGATAACTCAGAGCTTGTCATATGGTAATTTTAGCAACAGTGCATGTGCCCAACAAACGATAACTTGTATAGTCCCCAACAGTCCACGAACCAATATGTTAATATTTGGTAAATGTATAGCTAAAGAGTGAAAAAGTTTTGTTTCATTGATTTGAGGTTCTACATCCCCTTCAACACTGAATACCTGTAGGTCATTTTCGATTTTGTGGGACTTTTACCTGACATTGAGATGAAACGACAGCTCCTCTCGCCCAATCAGCCAATGAAACCAACAGAGTTTCAATGCAAAGTTGTAAGTACACTGCAGATTCATGGCAATATACCTGTGAGAACACGGGGACAAATGATTTTACACCTGTTGGAACTCCAAGGAAACATTGGGATACCCCTTGGATTGGTGTGTACATAATACAGCTGCAATTGTAATTTTAACGGTTACCTGCACAACCCTGCTGTCTAGTTGTTTAGGCTGGTCGTGTTTCCAAGCAAGACCCATGCTATATCCAACTGTAAGCCATTGCAACAGCACAAGGTACACACTGTGTGTCCCCTGAGTGCATCTTATTTAACATATGCGGAATTCAATCTTTTGCAAACAATGTAGGCCCGGACATATTTTTTGTTTGTTTGATTTGAGGTTTAATGTCCCCGTCAACACTGTAAAGGTCATTTTGGAGACGTTGCTTCCAATTTTGTGGGACTTTTACCCGACATTGAGATGAAATGACTTCTCAAGCCCTGTCGCCCAAACATTTCCAGTGTAAAGTCTAATGTAGACCTATAGGAAAAAAATTAAGTTCATACTTCCATGAACACATCGAATCACATGATTTTTAGTGACGTCATTTTAAACCATTGTTCTCTACAGGCGTTGATGATGTCAACTCTGCTCCGCTCTTTGTAGAAAAACAGTGTGTAAAATGTTTTTTAGCTTTAAACGTTTGCCCTACAAGCATTTTTTCGCTCAGTGATGAGGGGCAAATAATGTAAATATAAAAAATAAGCTTTATTTTTCTGCTTTTCATGACAGTATGAACAACAGTGGGTCGCTAGCAAAGTTTACATGAACCCCATAAACTCCTTTGGGGTTCATTTACTTTGCAGGACCCACTGCGTTCATACTTCCATGAACTGCAGGAAAATAAATTGCATTTCTTAATTTAACCCCCCCCCCCCCCCCCCACACAGAGTTGCATGCAATGGTTAAAAAAATTGCAGCAGTTGTATTGCATTTAGGTCATTTTTAGCCAGTCAGTGCTTTCTTTCTTTCTTCCAATACGTCTTAACCCCTCCGAGAGGGACATAAGAGGGGTTCCGGCAAACCAAGTGTTGAAGGGTGTAGGAGTTGATGAACTGGGTTTACAAGTACAGTGTGAAAAGAGAAGGTTAGTATATATTTAAAAGCTAAAAACAGAAATTGGTCTTTTAACCCATATTGTATCGGAAACCCCAAAACAGGTAGTTGCCAAATAATACAGCCTGTCAGGCCTAGGTCAGATGCCGCAGAACACAGTGTCTCATCAGGACCCCATCCATTGGGGCTTGACGTAGATGGGCTGTATGATGCTTCCACGCAGAGCTGAAACCAACCCGAACACAAGTGCTGGTAAACCACTTAGAGGATCTAAGCCTGCCCAGGCAAAGTGGTGAGAGTCCATGCTTATAAACTCTATTGGTTTCATTGGGCGGCAGATATCATAACCATCTCAATGTCGGGTAAAAGTCCCACAAAATTGGAAGCAGTGTCTCCAAAATGACCTTTACAGTGTTGATGGGAACTTTAAACCTCAAATCAAACAAACAAAAAATATGTCCGGGCCTACATTGTTTGCAAAACATTCAGGCAGTTCCAAATAGATTTTGAAGAAAACACCTGATACCCCTAAACTTTGAAATAGACTCGTGCTATATATAAGGAGGAAGATTCCATTCGGTACAAAATGTGTTGACTTGGCGGTTAAACTCCATTGCAAACAAAAGGGGCTTGAAGAAATATATGGGCTGCATGATGCTTCCCGGCAGAGCTGAATCCAGCCCACACACTAGTACTTGTAAACCTCTTAGAGGATCTATGCCTGTCCAGGAACTGAGGCGTGAGGCGGACCGTCCATGCTAATAAACCCTATTGGTTTCATTGGGCGACAGGGCTTGAGATGTCATTTCATCCCAATGTCGGGTAAAAGTCCCACAAAATTGGAAGCAACGTCTCCAAAATGATCTTTACAGTGTTGACGGGTACGTTAAACCTCAAATCAAACAAACAAACAAAATTTACCTGCACGATAGTCCTCTTAATGGGGTTGCTGCAGTATAAATAGATAGATAGACATTAACTTAAGATGAAATGACATCTCAAGCCCTACCAATCATTTTTCCTGGGAGTGGTCTCCAGTTCCATATGGCAGAATTCAAGTCTCCTCGGTTTCAGTTCTGGTGTATGAATGTTATTTGACGTGTCACCAGTAACAATTCTGTCTATCTATCTACTGATACTGCGTCGGTCACATTTGACCGTTACCGCAGGTGTATATTACATACACTCCAGGTTTTGCAGGATGAAAGCCTACACAGTAATCATGTAATTACGATAGGGATCTTTAACCTGCACAGGGGATGGTTCTCCCTGCACAGGGGGCCTCCAGTTAACGTCCCCATCCGAAGGACGGTGCACTTTATGACATTTGTCCCTGCTATCTATCTTCTGATACTGCGTCGGTCACCTTTGACCATTACCGCAGGTGTATATTACATACACTCCAGGTTGAATACACTGCAAATGATGCCAATGGAGCGTGTTCAGTTACCGAAATTTTATCGCCGGTGCCGGGGATCGAACCCGGGACCTCTAGCATCAGAGGCAAGTGCACTAACCACTGAGCTATCACGCTCCTGATTCCGAGTTCCGCTTGATGGGAGCACCACGCTCCCTGATGGGCGGGGCGAAAAGACCAAGAATTATTGTTGTTGTTTGTCAAGGACAAGGGGTCGAGATGTCCCTACAATGAGCTTGAACTTCCCAAGATGTTGCATGGGCCGCGTTCGCTGGGTCAATATGTAGAAAAAAATCACACCTCTGAGCCTGAAGATCACTTACGTGTAGATTGCCCGATTTAATCATCAGATTCATTGTTTTTCGAGTGCTTCCAGTACAAAACGACAGAAATAAATATGGCGGCTTAGAAACATTACCAAAGTCATGACTCGACCACGTGACGTCACTATAATTTATTCATAAATAATAACAACAAAAATAAATACAAAATGTACAAATTTATGCCAACACATAAATAAGAAAAATGTATTAATTGACTGATACGCCAATGTTGATTTTTTAGCTATTGCAACTAACCGGATCACCAATCAGCCTTGCGATACACTATTCAACCGGTGAGAGATACGGGTTACATAAGATTTTTGAGGCTCTGGTTCCCGACTTATTACATGGTTTGAATGGAATACATGGAAACCTGAAAACCGGTTTTAGCCAGTTCTTGGGCGCAAGCAAACTTTCTTGCATAGATTGTGTCTTGTGATGATACGCGTTACCTAGATACGAGCTCGCTCGACGCCCGCCTTCGGCGGACGTCGGCGGCTGCCGAAGGCAGCCGCCGCTATGCTCGTTATTATCATGTAGCAGTTCACAAGCTTTTGAATAAGACCTGTCGCCGGACATGATAGCTCAAAGGAAGTCGTGCTTTGATTTAGTTGCGCAAAGGTAAATTTCCAGACCCATAACAGAAACAAAGTCACAAAGAAAGAATCTAGTGTTATATCACTATAGTTATATTAAAATTTATCAATAAATGTAGCCGCTCGAACAAAAAGGAAGTTTTTTTCCAAAAATAGCCTCAGTGACCTTGACCTTGACCTGAGGACCCTGAAAGTCAAACTCGCTTGAGATATTATCATACCCAACATTTGTGTGATGTTATAGAGTGATGACAAAGTTTTTCTAAAAAAAAGCCACACCGTCCTTAGCCTTGAGGTCATGACCTTGAAAGTCGAACTCGCTCGAGACATTATCATAAGCAATATTTGCAAAAGTCATCAATAAATGTAGCCAATACAGCCATGACACAGTTATTCTGAAATAGCCACTGACTTTGACCTCTATCTCAGGACCCTGAAAGACCAACCTGCTCAAGATACCATCATATCCAACATTTGAGTGGAGTTATATTAAAATCTATCAATAAATGTAGGGGCTAGAGTGATGACAAAGTTTTTCTAAAAACAGGCACAGTGACCTTGTCCTTGAGGTCATGACCTTGAATGCTGAACTCGCTTGAGATATTATCATATGCAATATTTGTGTGAATGTATATAAAACTCCGTCAATAAGTAATGAGGTCATGTCCTTGAGGTCATGACCTTGAATGCTTAACTCGCTTGAGATATTATCATATGCAATATTTGTGTGAATGTATATAAAACTCCGTCAATAAGTAATGACAAAGTTTTTCTAAAAATAGCCGTAGTGGTCTTGACCTTAAGGTAATCACCTTGAAAGTCAAACTTGCTCGAGATAAATTTATTATCATAAGCAACATTTGTGTGAAGTCCTGTTAAAATCTGTCAATAAATGTAGGCGCTAGAGCGATGACAACCTTTATCTTAAGTTAGCCACAGTGACCTTGACCTTGAAGTCATGACCTTGAAAGTTGAACTCACTCGAGTTATTTAAAGCAGTATCTATCACCATTCCAAGTCTCAAGTATATTCGTCTGAAGGCAACCAAGTAATGATCTTAAATCTTCAGTGCAAACACATAAAAGTCCTTAGTCTGTGACCTTGACCCAAAGGTCACGGTCATGTATGATGATGCTGCTGATAAAACTATTGACCCGTACCTATCACCAGCCCAAGTATGAACTAAATCTATTAATAGGTAAATAAGTAATGATCCCCTAAAAACTTTAACACGAAAACTCTAACATAAGAATTCTTAGTCAGTGACCTTGACCCCAAGGTTATGGTCATGAGAGCTGATGTTGCTGCTAAATATTTGAGACAAGTATCTATAATTATACCGAGCATAAACTTAACCCATCCAAAGATATAGAAGTAATGAGCCCCTAAAAACTTTAACACAAAAGCTTTAACATTAAAATTCTAAGTCTGTGACCTCAACCTTAAGGTCACGGTCATGGGTGCTGATACTGCAGATAAAAACTTTAGCCCAGTATCTATCATAATACCAAATATGAATTTAATCCATGTTCACATAAAGAAGTTATGAGCAGCTAAAACACTTTAACGCAAAACTTTAACATTTGTTGACGCCGATGCTGACACCGACGCCGACGCCGGGGGTAGTAGAATAGCTTGCCAGAACTTTCGTTCCGGTGAGCTAAAATGCATTATTTTATCTTTTTTCCTATTTCCTATTTAAAACCCAATAGGACACTGCCGTGAAACAGGCAAAGTTTAACTTAGGATTATAAATAAAAAAATGTAGTAGTATTTATAGTCACCTGGTGGTACATACCAAGTTGCAAAATAATTAGCTCAGTGGTTTTGGAGAAGATTTTAAGAATTTTTACAACTGATTTATCTTTTTCCCGTGGGACCAAATTTGACTGCCTCAAACTAGGCCAAGGTTAACCAAGGGTCATCATTTAAACACAATTGGAAGTTTGTTTGTTTGAGATTAGGTTTAACGTCACTGTCAACACTATATATGTAAGTTTGGAGGCATTGCTTCCAATTTTTAGGGACTTTTACTCGAAATCAGGCTTTATATGCATGGATGGTCCGACTCGCACGGACTCAGTCACCTGAGACTTCATACCAAGTTTCAAAGCAACTGACACATTGGTTCTGGGGAAGATTTTTAAAGGTTTTCACATATATGTGCATGTCGGCCAACTTCGCCATGTGACCTTGACCATTTTAACAAACTTACGTTCACCCACTATCAGGTGGCTGCGTATGAAATTTAATTAAAATTGACTCAGCAGTTTCAGAGAAGAAGTTTTATAAAACTGGTGGATGGACGGCGGACGACGGTGGTATACTATCCTATAACCCAGCAGTCACACGTCGCGAGGGCAACGTCAAATCAACGTCGGTGCAACGTCACGACGTTGCACCGACGTTAATGTGACGTTGCATACAAGTCATGACGTTGCAACGACGTTGATGTGAAGTCACAATTACGTCATGTGCCTGCTGGGAAGCTCCTCGGAGCAATTGGCTCAGGGAAGCGAAAAGCCGTCTGATACTTACAGGTATGCATTCCTGCTACAGCATTAACACAACATAAACCCGCCAGTGTTGGTATAATATAAACGAGCTTCATTCCTGTTTAACTTTTTTCAATAATTCTTACATTATATATCTGACAGTCCTATCTCCTCCCTACAGAGAACAAGCACGGATTCACTACACTAGCATGCATATGCAGTGCATGTCCCAGTTATTCTCGCTCCATAATTATGGTGTAAAGTGCGGTTCTCAGTCGAAAGGGTTAGACAACTATGTATGAACGTCCACTGTTTACACATACGCATATTTGTTAATGGCTCATGATTTGATGTGTTTTGCAGAAAAGTTGGGTGGTGGTGGGTCGGGATTTATCAGTTTTGTATAAGGTAGGGCACAATCTTAAAATGTGAGGATTTGAAGAGAAGTGGCCCTAACAAGAACTGTATGAAGCTTTGTCAAAGCGCCAACATTGACCATCCCTTACATATATGGACGCATAAACAAGAATGCATTGATCTGACGTAACGTCTGATGACGTCATTTGACAGAATGGTTGCAGCTAGAAGAGTTAGGATAGAAACGGTTTGTTGATTGAATCTACCATGCTGTTTTGGATACTTTCTGTTCGAATATGCGAATTTTACTTTTGACTCCATCTTACAAATTCACTTTTTCTGCACTTTAGCGTGGTTTCTTTTATGGCTGTGATAGTGAAAAACAAGAGGCCCATTGGCCACTATGCTCACCAGAGCTCAGGGAGCACTGCCCACTGGCAGCCATGTATTCTAGTTAACCATGGAATCCCTGTGCCCAAAGATGTTAAAGATAAAATTTGGACCCAATCATCCAAGTTGCTCCAGAGGTCTGATGTCTTGAGTGTGTTGACGACAACTGACAACCATCTGTGGCAACCAGTTAGCCTTAAAATCATATGGCAGATAAAACATTGTTTAAGGAACATTTCTATGAAAGTTTTTAAAATATCTTGAAAGGTGTAAAAGTCAATTTTCAATTTTCCCCATTATAAAGCAGAAGTGAAGGCAATGATCAGGAATCGATAAAAATAACCCACAGCTCCCATTAGAGACCAAAAGTCTATGGAAAATCTTAACTTCCCATAGAAACAAAACTAAGAGCCTAATTTAGAAACAAGATTGCTGAAAAAATAGTTCAGTGAATGTTTTGCCAAAATATCTACAAAGGCTTTGCAGAAAATGCAAAAATTCCAATTTCCCCCCAGAAACTCTAAGATGCCATAACAACTAAACTAAAGAGCTGAATTTCATAAAAAAAAATACATTAAACCGGTTCAGGCAAATATGGTGAATATTTCAACAAAGTCTCAGCCTCATAGAACACATTGTTTTTCAAGAAGATGCTTTTTATGTGTGTTTTTCTTCTATTATGGGGTGCAGTTTGGTTTCCACGGCAACCAATAAAAGAAACCAGTTGACTTAAAATCGTACGGCAGATAGATGATTGCTTAAAAATATTTCTCGGAAAATTTAGTCAAAATATCTGGAAAGGCGTAGCAGTTAATTCCATTATTTAAATTTCCCCATTATAAGTCAACGGAAAAATCTCGCAACCATTTTTAAACAGCCGAATTTCATAAAAAAAAAAAAACACAAAACCAGAAAATGCAAACATGGAGAATATTTCCATAAAGACTCAGCCACATATAGCATACGGTTTCTGAGGAGATCATTTCTTAAGTATGTTGCACTTTTTTTCATTTTGGTTTCCATGGCAACCAGTAAAAATGAGCAATAGGCCTAAAACCATATAGTAGCTGTTAGATTACTTCAAGAAAATTTCTCTGAAAGTTTTGTCAAAATATCTGCAAAGGCGTGGCAGTAAATGCCATTTTTCAATTTTGCCCATTATAAGTCAGTGAAAACTCTAAGTTGCCGTAGAAACCAAACTAAAGAGCCTCATTTCAGAAAAAAAACCTGTATAGGCAAATATGGTGACTATTTGCATAAACTCTCAGCCTCATAGAGCATATGGTTTCTGAGGAGATGATTTTTAAAGTTTTTTTTTTCATTTTCGTTTCCATGGCAATCAGTAAAATGAGCAAAAGGCCTAAAATTAAATGACAGATGGTAGATTGCCTAAGGACCATTTCTATGAAAGTTTTGTCAAAATATCTGCAACGGTTTGCCAGTTAATGCCATTTTTTTCAAATTTCCCAATTAAAATTCAATGAAAATTTAAGTGGCCAAAGCAACCAAATTAAAGAGCCGAATTTCATAACAAAAACCCGCAAAACCTGGAAAGGCAAATATGAAATATGTTGGACATTTCCATAAACTCCAGCCTCATAGAGCATTCAGTTTCTGAGGAAATGATTTTTAAGTATTTTTTTGTTTCATTTTTGTTTCCATGGCAACCAGCAAAAATGAGCAATAGGCCTAAAATCATATGACAGATAGCAGATTGCTTAAGGAACACTTCTATGACAATTGTATCAACATATCTGCAAATGTTTGGCAATTAAGGCCATTTTCTATTTTCCCCATTATAAGTCTATAGAAAATCTAAGTTGCCAAAGCAACCAAACTAAAGAACCAAATTTCATAAAACACACACACACACACACACACACACACACACATACACACACACACACACACACACACACACACACACACACACACACACACACACACACACACAACCTGTAAAGGCAAATATGGTGAATAGTTCTATAATCTCTCAGCCTCATAAAGCATTCGGATCCTGAGGAAATGATTTTTTGGTGTGTTTTTTTTTCTTCTTCTTCTTCTTCTTTTTTTCATTTTGGTTTCCATGGCAACCGATAGAAATGAGCAGTAGGCCTAAAATCATATGGCAGATAGTAGATTGCATAAAGAACACGTTCTGCAAGTTTAGTCAAAATATCTTCAAAGGCTTGGCAGTTAAGGCCATTTTTCAATTTCCCCATTATAAGTCAATGAAAAATTTAAGTTGTCACAGAAACCCAACTAAAGAGCCAAATTACAAAACTTCTAAAGGCAAGTATGGTGAATATTTCCATAAACTTACAGCCTCATAGAGCATGCGGTTTCTGAAGAGATGATTTTTAAAGTATTTATTTTTTCTTTTTTTTTCTTCTTTTTTTTATTTTGGTTTCCATGGAAACGAGCCAAAATTAGCAATACGCATAGCAGATGGATGATTGCTTAAGGAGTGAGTGTTTGAGTTTTACGTCTCACCAACAGCTAAGGTCATACGGAAACGGGACCTCGGTTTAAAGACTCATCCGAAAGTCTGGAGAAGCCCGGGCTCGATCCTGCTATCCCTGGTTTACAAGGCGAGTAGCGTAACCACTACACCACGGAGGCTTCTAGATTGCTTAAGGAATATTTCTATGAAAGTTGTGTCAAAATATCTGCAAAGGTTGGGCAGTTAATGCCATTTTTCTATTTTCCCCATTATACGTCTATATGAAATATATGTTGCCATCGCAACCAATCCAAAGAGCCGAATTTCACAAACACACACACACACACACACACACACACACACACACACAGAACCTGTAAAGGCAAATATGGTGAATATTTTCATAAAGTCTCTGCCTCCTAGAGCATATGGTTTCTGGGGAGATGCTTTTTTTTTGTTTTTTTTTTTTTTTTCTATTTTTTTTTGGCATTTTGGCTTCCATGGCAACCAATAAAAATGGACAGTAGGCCTAAAATCATATGGCAGATAGTAGATTGCCTAAGGAACATTTCTATGAAAGTTTTGTCAAAATATCTGCGGATGCTTGGCAGTAAATGCCATTTTCAGTTTTCCCCATTATAATGGAAAATTTAAGTTGCCATAGCAACCAAACTAATGCGCCGATTTTCATAAGAAAAAAAAACATAAACTTTCAATCCCCCAGCCGAAGAATGCTGCAGATAAAATTTGGGCCAAATCGTTCCAGTGGCTTCAGAGGAGATGTCGTTTGAAAGTGTTGACGCAGACGCAGACGACGCAGACACAGACGCACACGACGACGGACAACTGCATATCCTATTAGCTATCCCGGAGCCTTCGGCTCTGGTGAGCTAAAAACCTTCTTCAAACACAGGTTGTTGGAAACCGTTAGAGCCACCTCACTCAACCGCGGTTCTAGCGAGTACATACATCCAATGTTTTTGAACAATAATAAGTAAAATAACGTATATCCCTGTAAACCCCACTTTCATGTATGTAAAATGGTGTTTATAGAGATATTTATTTCATGGACTTGTTAACATTATGACAATGCATCAAAACATCCCTGCCATCGCATGGATCATAAATAAACCTTTAATTTGATACGAAGTAGCCTATGCATTTGTGTAAAAAATGGATTTAGATCTACTTACATAGTTCACATTCATTTTTTTTCACTGCAAAGCACTTTGCACCAAATCGTACAGGTTTAATATGGTTCATCCATATATAAGTTAAACAAAGCCTAAAGAATTTAACATGCCCATGCAAACTGTCCTACTATGCAAAACATTTTGCATGGACCGGTTAAAATCTGACATAATTCCCAGCAAGCACTCAATGTTGATTCAACGTTGACCTGCAAGATGCATACAGTGTAGATCCCGCAGATTTCCATTAATAAAACTTCAACAAACGTGTATCTCAGCTGATGTAACACGTCAGCATAGCGGATAGGGTTATTTTGTTTACATTTCAGTGATTACATATCACTGATAAGTCAGATCTTAAAATAGCAATTACACGTAAACATAGAAGTAGTTCGATCACGAACCGTTGTTAACCATGGTTACTGGTTAACCAAAGTGTGATTTGTTTGTTAGATTTGAGGTTTAACGTCCCCGTCAACACTGTAAAGGTCATTTTGGAGACGTTGCTTCCAATTTTGTGGGACTTTACCCGACATCGAGATGAAATGACATCTCAAGCCTTGTCGCCCAATGAAACCAATATGTTTATTAGCAGGGAGAGTCCGCCTCGCACCGCGGTTCCTGGACAGGCTTAGACCCTCTAAGCGGTTTACCAGTACTATTGTGCGGGCCGGATTCAGCTCTGCGTGGAAGCATCATGCAACCCATATATTTCTAATAGCCCCCAATGGGCGGGGGCCATAACCAAAGTGTGATCGAACTCAGTCTGGTAGCACGGTGGGAAAGTCGTGACGTCACTCTGGTCCAACCAGACTAAAGCGTTTGTTTCTCTGGTAAACCGGATACAAGATGGCGGCGAAAAGTAAGAAAATATGTTGGCCGAAGGAAAATACACATTTTAAGTGTTGTTAAAGCATGTTTATATATAAATATATGTAAAATATGCACAAATATGCACAATATGAAAGATAGAATCGGCACTGTTATTTCTGCAGTTTCTAGAACATTCCAAATGGTGATCTTCCTCGTCGTCCAAAAAAAATTCAATCGTGACATGGAGGCTGCCATGTTTGTATACCAAAGGTCTACCAGAGACCGGTGAAATAACATGCGCAGTTTGATTTCCGCTGCCATAGTATAGTCGATGATCGAACTACCTCATTATAGACTGCTGCTACACAGACAAATCGATTTTACTAGGGCGAAAAACGGCGCTCAAATCACAGGGGTGACAATCTACGTCATAGCAGGGATGTCGTACCCATTTCAGAAGCGGCAATATTTGTCTAAATAGGGTAAATAAAATGCTTCGAATTAGATATGTACACTACGAGTCTTCAGAAAACATACCTCAGCTGGCAACGAACAATATTTGCATCCCACCAGTAAGTTAATTCCACCTAGAAACATTGAAAAGGCTTCGACAGCTTCGCCACAAGGTTTGATTCGGCGCTGTAAACAATGGTAGTTCCGACATCATTGCCAAATCAGCTTGTGTCGAATTACATGAATTTTAAGAAAAGGCCATATTTCTGAGACAGATTTAACTATGTTTGGTTCTTTTATGTCCTAATGCACCGACTGCACCTACTTGTGACAATTGCCTTTTGTGTAGTAAACGCCAGCAAACCTACGAATAGTTATGACGTCACTGCTCTGACGTAGGTTGTTCCCCCTGAATCAGGCGCTTGATAAGCAGGCGCGATCAAATTCTTCAGATAAGCTGCCAGTCGGATGAATTATCGTCTGCTCGCTGCATGTATTTTGACAAAACAGCAAAGACCATGACCTGACTGTGCATATGCACAGGCTGGTTTCTGTCTCTACTTTTCGCAAAATTAGTTCAATATTTTCTGGAACGCTAGGCAAATGGGGTAGTCATTTCCCGAAACGTTTAAAAAATGCATGGTTTGCAGGGGTTAATGCAACTTCCTTACCACTGCTAAAGCATTGAGTATATGTACTCGTTAAAACTGCCTCGTCGAGGCGATCTTAATCTATGTTCGGTCTGAAAAGAAGGAATATTTTAGCAACAGTACAAAATATCATTTATGGCCCGAACAATGATTTTAAAACTGCTATAGAGTATATTAAAATTACCGGGGGTGAGTGTTTGAGTTTTACGTCCCACCAACATACGGAGACGGGACCTAGTTTTAAAGACTCATCCGAAAGTCTGGAGAAGCTCGGTATCGATCCTGCCATCCCTGGTTTTCAAGGCGAGTAGCGTAACCACTACACCACGGAGGCTTCTGTCTAATATTTAAAAAAAAAAAAAAAAAAAAAAACTCATATTTTAAGTGCCATATTTTAAATCTCTTTACATATCACTGGAAATTGTTATTCCACATTTTGCTCTCAAAAAACAATTTCTTTATGTTTTGATACAAACCCTTGTAATTTATAATTTAAAGAGTGAGGACGCCAATCAGACATTCTCCTTGCGCAATTCCAGTACACACCTGGAGTGGCTGAAGTGTATATTTAACCCGTAACCTGCCCAACACGACAACCCCTACTTTTGCAAACAGTATAGATCCAGATCAGATGACTTTTGAAGAAGTAGTCTGATCTGGTCCTACATTGTTTGTAATGCAGTTTGTGAATGATTAAGAAATTCGAATGCTTGATAGTCAGCAATGGATGTGGCTAAATTAATTTATTCAGTAGGATAAGGGTTTAGTCTCCCAAAGGAGACATATGTTTTTCTGGGTTTCTTCTCCTTCTTTTGGTTTTTCTTTCCGCCAATTTTTGTTCAGACAAGTTCTCAGTAACCACTTGATTTGATTGGTTGATTTGAGGTTTAACGTCCCCGTCAACACTTTAAAGGTCATTTTGGAGACGTTGCTTCCGTTGAAAAAAAAATGAAACCCCACTTAATATAGAGAAAACGGGTTTACGGGGGTATACATTATTTTCTTATTTCTGCTCCAAGACATAGGTTGTCGCCGCCTCATTAGAACCACCAAAATGAGGTGGCCATTACGAAAACACACCCGTGCAAATTGGTCATTTTTACTTATCTCCAAAATGGCCATTTTTCTGATGAAAATCAGTGATATTTTTCTTAACAATACTGCAAACATAGGTTGTGGGTGCTCGTTAGAACCGCCTCATTGATGCGGTTCTAACGAGTACCCACAACCTATGTCTTGGAGCAGAAATAAGAAAAATAATGTTTACCCCCTTAAACCCGAGTTTTCTTTATATAAAGTGGGGTTTAGGGGGGGTCTTCGTTTCACGGACTTGTTATCGTGATGCAATAGGAGTCAACTCTTAACCTTTTTTGTAACAAATGGAATCTTCCGCCTTATATATAGTAGGAGTCAATTTAAAAATTTAGGGGATGTCAGGTTGTTTTTTTTTTTGTTTTTTTTTTCAAAACTATTTGGAAACTGGCTGAGCATTTTGCAAACAGTGTAAGCCCTGATCAGACGCCCCGTTCTGTGGCGTCTGGTCTGGGTCTGCACTGTTTGACAAGAACCCCTTTATGGGTTTCCGGTACTATTTGGGTTATAGGAAAGAATTTGCTCCTTGGGGTTAAAGGAAAGAATTTGCTCCTTAAAGGTTAAACCCCTTTTTTTGTGGGACAGATCTTATAGAAAAATGGTGGGAAATATGCCAGGTGTTCCTTATCCTCCCAAGTAACAAAAATATATGTGACCAATAGTTCTCCTTTTCTGTCAGATTGTTTTGTTGTTGTTTTTTTTTTTTTTCTGTTTTTTTTTTTTTTTTTTTTTTTGTTGTTGTTGTTGTTTTGTTGTTTTTTAGGTTTAACGTCCTCGTTTACACTATTTAGGCCATTTTGGAGACGTTGCTTTCAATTTTGTGGGGGTTTTTTTACCCGATATTGAGATGAAAGGACATCTCAAGGGCTGTCGCCCAATAAAACCAATAGGGTTTATAAGTATGGACGGTGCGACTCGCACCGCTTTGCCTGGACAGGCTTAGTTCCTCTAAGCGGTTTGCCAGTATTCGTGTCCGGTCGGCATCATGCAGCCCATCCATTTCTTCAAGCCCCGATGGGCGGGGGCCATCAAGCTAGGTCTACATAATTGTTTATGATTTATTGGAGTGATTTGCAGGATTGTTTGAGTTACAGTGTGAAATATTAATAAATTGACCCAGCGCATGGTAAAATCTGCAAGAAAAGTCTTGAGCGACCAACACCGACTAAGATCAGCCTGCACATTCGCGCAGTCTGATCAGAGTCTTTGCTGATCGCATGTACCTACTGTAGGCTAATATCTATGTAAAGAGACAAAAGCAAAAAGGACTTGTCATAGTGGATTGGTACGCAGGTTGATTTGAGTCTCTGCTGGTCGCACCGGTCTTATTGAAGGGTTTGCCATGCGCCGGCTTGTTATCAAAACGTACACCTTTGACACAGGTTTCGCCCCCGCCCATAGGGGCTTGAAGAAATATATGGGCTGCATTATGCTTCCACGCAGAGCTGAATCCGGCCCGCACACTAGTACTGGTAAACCGCTTAGAGGATCTAAGCCTGTCCAGGAACCGCGGTGCGAGGCGGACCGTCCATGCTTATAAACCCTCTTGGTTTCATTGGGCGAGAGGGCTTGAGATGTCATTTCATCTCAATGTCGGGTAAAAGTCCCACAAAATTGGAAGCAACGTCTCCAAAATGACTTTTACAGTGTTGACGGGGACGTTAAACCTCAAATCAAACAAACAAACAAACTGACACAGGTTATTAACATGCCAATGCGATAAAAAGTATTATATTTATTGCATGTTGTAAAATGGCATGTTTTAGAAGTTGTCTTCTTTATCTTATTCTCGATCCTTTGGGGTTCCTATAACCGCCTCAGTGAGGCCATTCTAATATTTGTTTTCGGTAGAATTAAAAGACTAATCTTTACCTCTGCAAATCCTACTTTTAATGATATAAAGTGGGGTTTAAAGGGGTGCTCTTTGCAAGGGTGTGTTAATGTAATGTGCGCTATATATAAAAAATTGAAGACGTTTCCACAACTGTGTTTTACCCCTTGCACCCCACATTTTCTCTCAATAAAGTATTGTTTGCAAGGATGTTTATTACTTTGACTTGGTAACGTGACGGGAATATCAAGGAATAAAGGCATTTTTCAGTTAGGCATACAAGGAAAAGATCTAGAAAATAAACTTTTCTTTTGTTTGTTTGTTTGTTTTTTTTTAAAGCAAAATACAACCGATCAGAAAAATCAGAATACGGTGAAATTTCAATTCCTTTATAAAAATTAGGTAAAAGAAACATTTAGAAGTCTGTGTCAATCGGTGATCCTTAGACAATTTTAGAGGGGCGACCATTTACGAGCCCCTATAAATTGTCGCGGCGAACCGATTCCAAATTATTATTAAATCGTGTATCTAGTTTCAACCGTATTTTAAACCAAATAAAAGAATCAAGGGGTTTTGCAATAATTTGGCAAATTCCACCAAAAAAGACTGCAGACAGTGTGACATGTTCAACGACATTCAACCACATGACGCAACCGCGGTAGCAGTGCGCAATTACTCGTATATCAGTAGGACGCGTAATAAGGTCACCGCCGATTATAGCGTGCAGTTATTCGACCCCCTTTACTTGGTTACTGGAATGGCTGATTGCGTATGAAAGACCAGCAGTCACGAGCATCCCCGTCTTCCCCACACCTTTATCTCGTTTTATCTCTTCATTTCTCGTACGAACGCACGAACCAAAACAAAGAGACTGCTGAACGGATAGACCAAATTAATATCCAACCCTTAAGGTTTTTTACAGTTATTGGTACTGAAAAAAAAAACATATTTGCAAAAAATTACCCAAACAGATTTTTTATCAAATGGTAGTCCATATAAATGTAAGAATATGAAGCAAAGTATTTCTATTCGAAAGTTACCATTTTAGTGATTGATTGCATTTTTCCTGGTTTTGAAAAAAAAATGATATCTTAATCCACAGTACCACATCATTACGAAAACACGCCTATACAAATACATTGACACATTTATCGCCGAAAAAATGAACATCTTCTGATGAAAAATTGTGATATTTTTTCTTATTTCTGCTGAAAATATAGATTGTGGGTACTCGTTAGAACCGCCTCATTGAGGCGGTTCTAACGAGTACCCACAATCTATATCTTAGAGCAGAAATAAGAAAATTAAGGTTAACCCCTGCACACCCCAGTTTTACTATATTAAAGTGGGGTTCGAGGTGGTCAAATTATATAGGTGTGTTTTCGTGATGTTGTTGGTTGGTTGGTTGATTTGAGGTGTAAAATACCATCGTAGAAAGGGGGTCTTTCATCTGTGCCCATGCATGTTTTTTCTTTAAACTTTGTATATTAATAACTCAGCATATACAACCTATAAAAATGTGTTTAATAAATTATATAAATCAAAGAAGGACTCAGGAGGCCACTCTAACTGACTCCCCCCATGAGCTGGTGTCTGTCTCTAAATAAGTGCGTCTTAAATCTTATGTTTTATTTAGTTTCAAGATCTGTGATCTGGATTGAATGCAGAACTCCATAGGCATACCTTTAATACTAAAAAACCTTTTGAATTAATTAAAGTTTATATTTTCTGATAAAGTAATTATCAAAAATCTTATTTTTTAATTAAAATTTTAAAAAATTATCAAAATTTAATCCCTAACACAAATATGTTCTAGTCTTTGTCAAGATTTCATTTTGCTAGGAAAACTTGCCATATGTATCTTCTTTAGCTATGCTAAATTTCATGAAAATCCGATACCGGTAACACTGGAGTTTTACAACTTTAATGGATGTAAGTCGTTTCTGCAAAATTTACTATTTTATTGAAATCATCCAAGAACCTTACAATAAGCAATTCGTAACACTTACGTAATAAAAATGAGATTATACAAATCAAAATGAATACATATTGATTTGATCTAGCTTAGAAACTATTAAAATATCATGAATTTCTGATATTTTCCTTTCATTTATAAACTATGATCTATCCAAAATAGTAGATAGTAAAACACTAAACCAAAATGTATTCTAATCAACAAATAAGGCTTAACAACATATATTGCTTTTTTATTAGCAGCAAAATTATTGTGAACATGTGCAACTTTATTTAATGACTTTGCATAAATCATGATACTCAAATAAGTGTAAGGCAAGGAGATCCATTATTTTCATTTCCATACCAAGCTGGTATGCAAGGACGCAATGGTCAGTGGTTTGTTGTTACTAGTAAACATAGTTCTGTTGATAAATTCATGGCCAGATTAAGCCTTAGATATACTCTGTCTTTATGAACGCTTGATTATTATCCTAACAAAAAGTTACAGTAATTACTGGTTAGTATTTCCTAAAATCGAAATGTCACTGATATTGAGTTTCTGTTGCAAAAATATCATTGATGGATGAGGCGCAGAATATTTGGTGTAAACAAACTGTTCCATGACCTAGAGAAATATTGCTATTAGACAGGGAGAGAAACAGTTTGCTGCCTTATAGTGCACATACATAAATATGTCTCTTTTTTGCATTGGTATTGTAATTGTTGACGTTTCTTTAGTGTCTTATATTTTCTATTTACTTTGTCAATATGGTGGTAAATTTATCGGGAGCGAGCTTTTAGTATTTTTTTCTGGTTGTAAAACTTTAAACAACTTCTTGAATGTTTCTGCTGAATGCAAAATCACTGTTTTTTAAGCACTGTTCTTGCTTGCTTTTTGTTCATTAATAATTATCAGTACATGTCTGTGCAATGTATCTTTCAGCTTAGAAAGAGCATTGCAGTGTTTGGACAGAAAAAGGCATCAAAATATATTTACTGAAAATAATTTAAAATCCTATGAGTAATGCGAAAACTACTCACAGATTGAATAATTATTATCAACAGTTTAAATGCTTCTTGATTTCTTACATAATGTGTTTTGTAATTACTGCAACAACTGCTGAGATAGGTAAGTGAAGTGACAGACCTATACAAATATATAGACAACACAATCATGATCACATATGTTTTGGAACACTGACAAATGTACGACCATGTGAATTCTAAAAGCAAATTAAAATGGCTTTGGAATACAGCTTCAGGAAGCCTTTTGATTTCGTTCATAGGGGCTATACAAAAAAGATAGATTGGCTAGTGCCTATGCAGATACAAATTCTGAAAACTTAATGTCCAGGAAAAGTAATCTCAAGTGTTATTGATTTTCCCTAGAGTAAACCTTTCTTTTTAAATGGACAGTTAGGGTTAAATAAACAAACAACAGTTGACTTAAGAGTCATTTATCTCGAGTCGGATAAAAAACCTCACAAAATCTGAAGCAACATCTAAAGTGACTGGTATGTTGTTGATTTGAATGTTAAATCTAAACATCACCTCAGCAACATTATCAAATTAGACAAGAAAGACAGAAAGAAAACTGTGCACATGATTACATGGGTGCGTTTGATGACGTTTGTCATCAAAACCTTTGCGGTATAGTTCTGTAGACAAAATAGTTTGTTCCATAGGGGGCAAATTTACCGAAATATATGTTTTGAAATAATACTTATAATTATGCCATGAACTACTTAAACAAACCATACAATACTATAGCCATCCAATTGAAAGCAATAGTAAAGTATTATTAACAGCATGACCAAAACATGATAATCATATAATTTCACTTTTTGCTGATTCAGGACTATCAGTATTCAGTCTGTTAAAAAACAGTGTTACCGGTCCTCAATTTCCATCAAAATTGATCAACATGTTCCTAAGATATGTGGGTAGTTTTTATGCTAAAATGGTGTATTGACAAAAATTGGATCATGGTAAAAATGCATATAAAATTTTAATGAATACAAAAATAGGAGCTGAAATATGGAGACACCATCAAAGAAAACTGAATACCAAGCCACTATTACTAGACATATGAGGTCATTCATAGTATCAACTAACTCGCCAATTATGGCTTTAATTAATAAAACATAGCAGCATTAGATATATGAAAGTAGAAGTAAAACAAAGACCAGGAATTGATACAATTAACTTACTCCACCCATAAAAGACACCAAAGGGAAAGAAATACAAACATTAAGCGACCAGACCATAATGGAAACCTAAACAAAGGAAGGCCATAAGGACAGTTACTTTCCCACAAAATGGCCATATGGCCATCCAAAATTAAAAGACACAAGTGATACACACAGTAAGTAACAAACAACAACATAAATAAATCGCCACAGAAGAGCCGCCTTGGAACGGTCAGTGGAAGATTTCCACTGGGGGGCTTAAATCGATTTTACGTGGCCACAATCCTCGCCCTTACTTCCGTCGCGATTTAGACAAATAATTTGTTCAGTCCGCATGAAGGCCTCCTTAACTCATCAGTGCAACATCTCCGTGAACACAAAAATCAAAGAACCACAGAGGTGAGACAACAGTGATGACTCGACAGCAAGAAACCACTGAAATGCTGGAGCAAAAGAAAACCAACAGTTAGACTCCGATGAGCCCGACCAGAGACAGAGCATCAGGCACCAACCAACATTATCTCTCTAATTCTCAATAAGCCTTAACGTTGGAGCCGTCATAGAATCTGAGGCCTGACCCACCGGCGTGCAATTAAAGATGGAAGCAAAGTTGCCAACCGTGATTGGGTTAACTACCATGCATGCACTCTGAATACTGTAGACAAGTTTATATGAGAGTACTCTCTGTTGTGATAGAGACTTCATAAAATATGTAATAAATTTATTACGGAAATAAAATCTAAAAGTGAATGTATCGTAATTATAATGGTTATACTCAAGGCAATTATTGTGCATAATTTCATCAAAATCCAAGCGTGGGCAGAAACCAATGCAAATTTCCTACACCTTGAAAGACCCCCTTTTTGGCTCAAGATTGCCTTTAGGCACTGCAACAGAGGAATTTCAAGTAAAATACATATATAGCATTGAGAATTCATGATTCCTAAATTAAAAATGTAATTATCTCACCTGGTACTATTTAAAATTCAGTGTATGGTAGCCAAAAATGACCAGTTATACCAATTTGGCAACAAGCTCATTCTCGGTTGCTCTTGCATTTAGCTTGTAAAATTATTGCCCTTTTTCGGTGCTTCTAGTACTTCATTTTATATATTTCGTTCATGCAATTTATAAAAAATTAGACAATCACTGCACCAAAGTTTCACCGTGTTATTAATTGTGGTTAAAGGATTGGTGCTTTGGTACTGGAATTAAATCAAAAACAAAAAATGAAATTAAGATAAAAACAGTTTATCTCCATATTTGAACTGAAGGACTGAAAGCAGCCTGTTCAGCACCAGAAACTTTGTCCAAAAGGCTTCTGATCACTGCCAATAACTGCAATGTTATACCATTGATTTGTTACATAGGTTCAAATGAGTCACGATAAACAAATAATTGATGTTTGGATAAGCGAACTTATGGACAACACAATGTTTATATTTATCTAATCCAATTAAATGATCTGTTGTGTCACCTACTTAACCATGTGTAGGATGGTAAAAACTCATAGAAGCCCAATGCATTTAATATGTTTTGATGAATAAGTTTAAAAATTTCCTTTTTTTCAACTTGTTTACTTGTAGCTGGGCCGAACAACACAAGCCGGACAATGTTACACGTAACAACTAGTTCGGAAATGAATGCATACTATTCACAAATTAACGAACAAATTATGTTAAAAAGTACGTGCAGCCCCCGCCCATAGGGGCTTGAAGAAATATATGGGTTGCATGATGCTTGAATCCGGCCCGCACAGGGCTTGAGATGTCATTTCATCTCAATGTCGGGTAATAGTCCCACGAAATTGGAAGCAACGTCTCCAAAATGACCTTTACAGTGTGTTATTTTTGCGAAATTAGT
The DNA here is from genome assembly GCA_963580285.1 of Lucinisca nassula. Taxonomy (NCBI): domain Eukaryota; kingdom Metazoa; phylum Mollusca; class Bivalvia; order Lucinida; family Lucinidae; genus Lucinisca; species Lucinisca nassula. The sequence goes on along the minus strand of OY757022.1, from coordinate 120,931,833 downwards.
TCCAAGGCGTATGAATACGTTTTTGCTTGGCAAGATGGAAATCTCTTTAATTTGGCAGCTACAATAATTTATAGGCGATGTCAATATGCTATATGCAGGAATAAGGCTACATAGCTGAATTTTCTAGGAATATATTTTTAAATGATGGGCAAAATAAAATGTGGAATGCATAATTGATGAAATCTGAGCATTCATATTTACCGCAAAGAAGAAGATGGCGGCGCCCATGAAGAATACACATGTCAAAAAAAAATTCTGGTTTTCAATTCAGGTATGCTTTTTAATAGAAAGCTTTGTCCGGGTCGCTTGTATTTGATGGGAAACATTGCTCTGCAGTAACTTTTAAAAAGTCTGGAAAGCGGTTTCATTTTTTCCTGGTAAAAGAGAAACAGAGGCCCATGGACCACTATGCTCACCAGAACTCGGGGGGCACTGCCCACTGGCAGCAAAGTATTTTTATTAACCATGGAAGCCCTGCGCTCAAGGATGCTACAGATAAAATTTGGACCCAATCAGCCTAGTGGCTTCAGAGGTCTGATGTCGCTTGAATGTGTTGTTGCAGGACAACAGATGACAACTGACAATTTCCCATCTGTGGCAACCAATCGGCCTAAAAGAACATTATTAAAGGAACATTTCTATGTAAGTTTGACAAAATATCTTGAAAGGCATAGATGTCATTTTTCAGTTTTACCCATTATAAGTCAATGGAAACTTTTAACTTGCCATAGCCAACAAACCAAAGAGCCAAATTTCATAAACCGGAGCTCAGATGGTCACTGCCCAATGGCAGACATGTATTTTAACATGGTATGATTTTTATCTACCAAGGTATGATTTTTATCTACCAATTATAAAGTCTCCCAAACAAACCACATTCCCAAATGAGCACTCATGTGGACTGTATCTGAAATATTAGGTGTTTTAAATAGTAGAGAGGGTGGGGCATGAACCCAATGGAGCCGTGGTTGTTGTCACTAAATGCGTCTTATCAAAAAGAACAGAGACATATATGGTTTTGCGGTGGTATATGTATGGCTTCTGAGATGTAAGGCCTTTTAAGCAGTGGAGGGATTCGGGCATGGTGGATTCCAGAAAAGCCCAAGATTGTTGTCACCTAATGCTGAACAGTTTCTGAGATATGAGGCCCTTTTATGAAGTGGACGGGAGAGAAATGGCCCCTGTAGACCCCACAAGATGGGGTGACTGATTGTGTCTAATAACAATGAACAAGAATATATATGATTATGTGGTGGGGATTTGAATAGTTTCTGAGGTATATGGTCTATTATGAAGTGTGGTCTTATCATAAGGAACAAGAATATATATGGTTAAGGGGTGGGGATCTGACCGGTTTCTGAGATATATGGCTTTTAATAAAGTAAAGGGGTGGTGCATGGCCCGTGGCACCACCGGGAGGGGGGGGGGGCTTTTATGAAGTGGAGGGGGCTGGGCATGACCCCGGCACATCCCGGGTGTCCCCCAGGTTGGTGTCACTGAATGCGACTTATCATAAGGAACAAAAATATATTTCTTTTAGGGGTTTGGATCTGTTAGGTTTCTGGAATATTGGGCTTGTTGTGAAATGGAGGGGTGGGGCATGGCCCAGGCACATCCAGGGGGACCCCCAGGTTGGTGTCACTGAGTGCATCTTATCATAAGAGAAAAGAATATATACGTTTTACGGGTGGGGATCTGAATGGTTTCTGAGATAAATGACATTTTATGAAGTGGAGGGGGTGGGGCATGTCCCCGGCACATCCGGCGGGATCCCCAGGTTGGTGTCATTTAATGCACCTTATCATAAGGAACAAGAATATATATGGTTTAGGGGTGGGGATCTGTAAGGTTTCTGAGATATAAGGCATTTTATGAGGTACTAGGGGCGGGACATGGCCCCGGCACAACCTACTGGACCCCCAGCTTGACATAAAAGCATATGGCTGAGAGAAGTTTACTAAAGGAACATTTTTGTCAAAATATCTGCAAAGGCTGAAATCTTCCACTGACCGTTCCAATGCGGCTCTTCTGTGGTGATTTATTTGTGTTGTTGTTTGTTGCTTACTGTGTGTATCACTTGTGTCTTTTGGTTTTGGATGGCCATATGGCCATTTTGTGGGAAAGTAACTGTCCTTATGGCCTTCCTTTGTTTAGGTTTCCATTATGGTCTGGTCGCTTAATGTTTGTATTTCTTTCCCTTTGGTGTCTTTTATGGGTGGAGTAAGTTAATTGTATCAATTCCTGATCTTTGTTTTACTTCTACTTTGTAGTTAATGCCATTTTTCAATTTTCCCCATTATAAGTCTGTGGAAAATCTAAGTTGCCATAGCCACCAAACTAAACAGCCGAATTTCATAAAAACACAAAACCCGTAAAGGCAAATATGGTGAATATTTTCATAAACTCTCAGCCTCATAGAGCATACGGTTTCTGAGGAGATGATTTTTTAAGTATGTTTGTTCTATTTTTTTCATTTGGGTTTCCATGGCAACCAATACAAATGAGCAGTAGTCCTTAAATCATGTGGCAGATAGTAGATTGCCTATGGAATATTTCTATGAAAGTTTTGTCAAAATATCTGCAGAGGCTTGGCAGTAAATGCCATTTTTCAATTTTCCCCATTATAAGTCTATGGAAACTCTAAGTTGCCATAGCAACCAAACTAATGAGCCGAATTTCATAAAGAACTCAAACTTTCAAGCCTCCATCCCAGGGATGCTACAGATGAAATTTGGGCCCAATCGGCCAAGCGGCTTCAGAGGAGATGTCGTTTAAAAGTGTTGACGTCACACGACGACACTGTTACGAGATGGAATAGGAAACCTCTCTGGTGCTTATGCACATCTAAATTATTTTAGTAGATATATGGTAGGGCGGTGCGAGTGAAATATTTTAGGTGAAATATGGTACGCAAACTGTGCGGCTCCATGAACAAGTCATGCACATATCATACGATGTATGCATGAGTGGTTTATACAATACAGGGGGCCGCTAAAAGGCCGAGTCCTATAGAATTTGCCTAAAAATCGCCAACCGCCAAATTGTGCCATATATGATTTTTATTCCCGTCACGTGTTGTGTGGGTGTTCGTTTTGACAGGAGTCATGTCATTGATTATAGGGTCGTTTCATCAATTTTTCCTATGGGAAATATACTATTTGAACGCAAATCCATTATCTACTCGATTTTTGCTATCTGGCTTTGTTTGTGGCCGGTATCTCCACCTCGCCACGAATTGAGCAAGGTAATAAGAGTAGGCATGATTTTCCGGTAGTATTCATAGATATATAAACCCTGAAAAAAGCGGACACTTTAGCAGCAGGTCAAGTTGTAAGAGTGAACACAAAATTGTGACGGGAAAATAGAAAGTATATTGAAAGGTATGTTAAATCTATGTTTAGTATTATTTTTGTATGAACATGCTTGTAGGTTTTGGAGGGGTTTACTTCTAGTATACCCCAACTTTCTGAAGCCTATTCTGAATTCACTGTTGTGGCCTGTAGTGATTAGGCTACTAGCTTTGCCAGCTAGACGTCGCAGAATTGATCCCAGGCTTCTCCAGTAGTAGAATGAGTCTTTCTAAGTGAGGTCCTGTCTCATGCTGACCCTAGATGTTGGTGAGACGTAAAGTTGGGACACCCGCTCATTCTGGATTCATTTAGGCTTTTAGACCCCTTTTGTAGAATGTAATTAATAAACGCCGGGTCACTTGTTTGATCCATGACTTGTGACTAGCTGTGGTTAGAAAACCGTGGTTCCGTCCCAATATGATATTAGGTGTAGAGGGGACGTAAACTTAAGACGGGTTTAACCACATTTTCATCATCAGGGCAAACTCTTACAAGAGCCTGTTGGGTTATCCGTGATGATGAACCGTAATGAATTTTATTTTACAAGCATGTTCACGTTGATTAGAAATAATTTTGTTCAAGAAGAATTAAGAGTTCATTTTGTAATGATGCCGTTTTTGTCTGATGACTCAATTTGTGCATGTATGTACATATAAAGAACGTGATGATGCTAAGTGGGAGTATTTGGTCGCCACACGTCATAACGGCCTGAGCGGCGGGGATGACGTCAGCTGCGTCATCGGCGTCGCGAGGACGGTTGTGACGGGGTGCCTACCAAATAGAGAGAATTTACGGCAAACAGTGTTGGCCCTTATGAGACACTAACAAATGTTGTGAATTATAGATGAAAATCTTCTGTTGTAGTTTCTATCTGTTATTAATGTATTGAATTTGTGAATAGCTATATTTGTGAGCCGTGTCGCGGAGAAGGATATGAAATAGAGATTGTTATGTTTCCTGTAATTGGCGGCTGACCAGGTAGCGCAAAGGCGTGGTCTGTTCAATTGCCTCTTACTTGTGATAATGTAGTGAGCACAAATTTGATGAGTATTATGCTCAGTAGTAGTGAGCATTAATTGATTTCTGTAGTGCTCAGTAAGGAAACATGAACTTTGACTATTATTGTGTCAAGCGCTGGGTGCTGATAATTTGATGCACAGTCAAGTTGAGTTCTGCTGTACGGTTATTTGTCGCATGCACTATTCAGCCTATATGTCTGGTCGGCGCATGCGCAATAACGGTATATGCATGAACATATTCTTACTTCTCCGGGAGGGGGATCATGATATAGCATGTATGTTTTGTGACTCGTTTCTAGTCCCGTTATCGTAATTTGCAGGCACAACAATGTGTGACCTGCTGCTCCCTGCTTCATAGCAGCAGGTACTGGTACGACGCTAGGCGTTAGGGTCCAGCAAGGGCGGACAGACCGCCGTAATCAGCGCCTACCAGGATAGAAGCAGAATCTTCTAAATCATTGTTCGTTGTAAACAAATGTGATACCATGGAAGAGGTCAACTTACCTGCAGGTTATTTGGACGATCACTAAACGTCTGATCAGCAAACGTGATCGCTAATCTTAGGATTATCAACTATGTTGATAGACTAGTTTTACTAGTTCGCGAGAGGAAGTGTCACGCGAGTGGGGAATTCACCCTAAGTTATAAACTGGCCAGTCGCGTCTTGTGTTGTTTCTTTTTTTGTTTTTGTTGTTGTTTTTGTTGTTTGCTTCTGTAGGTATTCACGTCACCCGTTCCGAGCACAGAACAGTGTTTTGCCTTCGGAGCGGACGTCGTGAGTTGGCTACAGAAGCAACAAATTGTGACGTTTTATGTTAGTAAGTGTTGTATGTAGATACTGTAAATAATTCATGTCATTCATTTAACATCTTTCTTGTGCCTTACCCCACAGCTGCCCGTACACCTGTCAGAGATCACGCTCGGTTGTCTTGTCAGCATGGGGTTTGCGGGACGCCGTAAACCCACATGTAACATTTGGTGTCAGAAGTGGGATTTGATCTCTGGCTGGTGTTCCCGGCTGTGGAACAGCACATTGATACTCTGAATCATCAACTTTAGAAAAAAAAATAATGCATTGACAGCCACATTTAGAAATTAACTTTAATCTTCCTTCCTGCGTTGATGAAGTGCGAAACCCATGTATTCAACTGAATGGATACTGACAAGTCGATAATTTCTGAGCAGGAAGGCAAGGCAAACCCCACTTTTTCTTGGTAACGAAAAACTTAAGTAGACCCCACTTAATTGTGTTACCTGACATTCTACTAAGTTAAACTGGAGTTACTAATTGATCTTACCCACACATGGTTCTGACGTAGTGACGTTAACAATTTACTGACGTTGACATAACGGTAGCGTTAATATTTACGCTGTGGCTTGAGGTTAGGTATGACGTAATAGAAACATTAATGGTGACTTGTTATGATCGGAGTTTTGTAATGTGATAAAACTTCGGATTGTAGCATTTTACGGTAAACGTCGTCGGTTTATGACGTCATATTAGACTACCAGTACGCAACGTCATACTGTGCTGAAAGCATTTGACATTTCAAATCGCGTGTGCTTTAATAACTAACGTTTTAGTTAGATTAACGCGTATAACACATATCTTAACGTTTTAGTTAAGCCCATTCAATCATCACTGATCATAACTGATCAGTTTATAGTGGTTTTGATAGTAACGTGAGATTTACGTTATCAATAATGGAGCGTTTAATGCAAATGGGAAAGGACTTAGGTTATGAGGGGAAGGAGTTACAAGGTTTTGTTAAAGAGCAGCAAGATATTGAGCGGGCAGAAAGGCAAGAGCAAAGGGATTTAGAAAGGTTAAGGTCTGAAGAAAAAGAAAAGGAAAGGGCACATGAACTAGCTAAGTTAGAAGTAGAAGAAAAGGAAAGGGAGGAAAAGGAAAAGGAAAGGGCACATGAACTAGCTATGTTGCAGGTTAATAAGGAACTTGATATGGCACGCATTAAGACTGAAAGGGAGGCAAAAGAGATTAGTGAGGCCCATTTAGAACAAATAAAACATGGGTTTGAGCTACAGCACCAAGAATTAAGGAATCAGTTAGAAATGCAGAGAGCGAAGCTCGAGCTAGAATTGGAAAAGCAAAAAGCTGAGAAGGTGGCTCATGCCCGGGATCCTAAGTTACCTTATTTTGAAGAGGGTAAAGATAAAATGGATAGTTATTTATCTAGGTTTGAGAAATATGCTACGGCTAATAAATGGGATAAGAGTGTTTGGGCCGCGTATTTAAGTGCATTGCTCAAAGGGCGCGCACTTGATGTATATGACCGGTTGTCAAATGAGGATGCGGCGGATTATGAAAAGTTAAAGGACGCTTTATTAAAGAATTTTGACATGACAGAGCGCGGATTTAGGAAGCAGTTTCGTTATAGTAGGCCCGAGAAATCAGAAACGTTCATACAGTTCAGTAGTAGACTGAGAAGTTATTTAGAAAAATGGCTTAATATGGCAAAGATAGAAAAATCTTTTCCGGCTGTCTGTGATTTCATGGCAAGGGATCAGTTCCTGGAGTCATGTAATAGAGAACTGTATGTACATCTGAAGCCAAAACAGTTTGGTAATTTAGATGAAATGGCTAGGGAGGCAGATTTGTTTGCAGAAGCGCGCGGGGGCGTATATAATTGCATTAATAAGGGGCAACGCGATAATAGAGGGGCAGCGCAGGGTAAACAGGACAAAGTTGACTCGAACAAACCGAGTGGTAGACCGGATATCAAGTGTAGCATATGCGGTAAGGGGCATTTAACAATTAAATGTTTTAAGAACCCCGACAGGAAACAATTGTATAGCGCAGAGGTAGGAGCAACTGGAGTTGGGGATAGCGGTGTTAAGGAAAATTTTAACACGCGCGTAGAGACTCAAGGTTCTCAGGTTAAGAATGAGAATACGCAGAATGTAGGTCGTGGTTATACACGTGGTCGTGGTAATTTTAGAGGGTCTTTTCGCGGACGCGGTAAAAATAATAGCACACCACGTGGCGCAGCACACCAAGTTAGTTTTTGTCAGACGGAAGTAACTAGGAAAGGTGATGAGATTGGAAGTATTTTTGAAAATAAGGTTGGTGATCCTTTGATTTCGGATAGGGAGGAGTGTAGTAAGGAAACTAGGGAAGGTGTCTGTTACTTCTTAAAGGCAAGGTTACCGACGGCACAAGGATTGGTTAATAATAAAAAGGTGGTTGTATTAAGAGATACTGGGTGTACAGGCTGTGTCGTTCGGAGAAGTTTGGTTTCGGATAGTCAGTTAATAGGGAAGGAATCAAATGTTACGTTGATTGATGAATCCACACAAAGGTATCCTTTGGCAATGATTGACATTGATTGTCCTTTTTTCACTGGGAAAACTGAAGCTTTGTGTATGGATGATACGTTGTACGATTTGGTTATCGGTAACATTGATGGATCAAAACTTCCTGATATGTCTCATTTCTCAGCTGCGGCTGTAACTAGGTCTCAAACTAGGCAGGATGAGAAGCCTTACAGAAAACTTAAGGTTCCCGATCAGATCATTAACGATGACAAGGAGGCTTTCAAGCAAGCTCAGGTTGATGATCCAACTTTGGAAAACATCAGGAAAAGGGTTGTATCTGGGAACAAGACTGTGAGTCGTGGTTTAAACCGAGGTGAAACTAGGTTTATTGAGAAAAAAGGTTTGGCATATAGGGAGTTCACCAAGGGTAACAAAGTCTCTTTCCAACTTGTGGTCCCTCAAAGTTTCCGAGGAAAGGTGTTGAAACTGGCTCATGAAACGCTTATGTCTGGACATATGGGTATTAGGAAGACATTGGATAGAGTTGTAACTGAGTTTTACTGGCCCGGTATTTGCGGTGATGTCGCTAGATTTTGTAAATCTTGTGATATTTGTCAGAGAACTATTCAGAAAGGTCGGGTCACTAAAGTACCTCTAGGAAAAATGCCATTGATTGATACGCCATTTAAGAGGGTGGCAGTGGACATAGTTGGTCCAATTGAGCCTCGATCTGATAGGAAATCTCGGTATATTTTAACCATGATAGATTATGCGACAAGGTATCCAGAGGCGATAGCTTTACCGAGTATTGAGACGGAACGTGTCGCGGAAGCGCTTATTGAAATGTTTAGTAGGGTTGGCATTCCTGATGAAATGTTGACTGATTGTGGATCACAGTTTACTGCTGAGGTAATGAAGGAAGTCAGCAGACTTCTTTCTCTTCAACAGTTAACGTGTAGTCCGAGACACCCAATTTGCAACGGACTGATAGAGCGTTTCCACGCTACGTTAAAGCAGATGTTACGTCGCATGTGTGCTGAACGTCCAAAAGATTGGGATAAATATCTTCCAGCTTTATTATTCGCGGTAAGGGAAGTCCCACAAGAGTCTTTAGGATACTCCCCTTTTGAGTTGTTATATGGACGTAACGTCAGAGGTCCAATGGCAATATTAAGAGAATTATGGGCTGAAGAGGTACGCGATGAGCAAGTTCTTTCAACGTATCAATACGTTATTGAGCTTAGGGAACGGTTAGAGCAGACATGCAAATTAGCGCGTGATAATTTAAAGAAGGTTCAGATTAAGCAGAAAGCTTATTATGATAAAGGCGCGAGGTCGCGTAAATTTGACGTCGGCGACAAAGTACTGTTGTTACTACCGACAGACAGTAATAAATTATTGCTTCAATGGAAAGGTCCTTATGAAGTGGTTGAGGTAGTGAACAGAATGGATTATAAGATTGACGTCAATGGAAATGTTAACACATATCACGCTAACATACTGAAGCAATATGTGGAACGTCAAAATGTGACGTCACATTGCTTGCTTTCTGTAGAGTCCACTCCGTCAACTGAAAATGATGACGTTGACGAATTCTCATTGGAAGATTGCGCTTTTCCTACTGCAAAGCAACCAGAGACGTTTAAGGACGTCAATATTTCAGAAATGTTAACGCAGGATCAGCGTAAAGAAATAGAGACGTTGATAAAAGAATACCCGGACGTACTGTCCAGTGTACCAGGACGAACTGACCAAATAGAACACGACATAAAGTTGCTGACGACGGAACCAGTGAGGTCAAAAGGTTATGCAATACCATATAAAGTACGGGATGTAATGGAAAAGGAAATTCAAGATATGTTAGATTTAGGAGTTATTGAGCCATCAATATCTCCATATTCATCCCCTGTAGTACTTGTCCCTAAAAAAGATGGTTCGGTGCGGTTCTGCATTGACTTCCGTAAACTTAATAAAGTGACGGAGTTCGATGCAGAACCAATGCCAAATATGGAGGAAGTTATAAATAGAATGTCGGGGCACAAATACTTTAGCAAATTAGATTTGTCAAAAGGTTATTGGCAGGTAAAAATGACGTCTAAGGCAAAACCCCTAACTGCGTTCGAAACCCCCAAAGGCTTGTTTCAATTCAAAACTATGCCCTTCGGTTTGGTAAACTCAGGAGCAACATTTTGCAGGTTGATGAGAAAGATTCTGTCCGAACTTTCTAACGTTGATAGCTTCGTCGATGATATGTGGATCTTTACCGAAACTTGGAAAGACCACTTGACGTCATTACGTGAAGTTTTGGATAGACTTAGGACAGCCAAGTTGACGGCAAAACCTTCCAAGTGTATGATTGGGTATAGCAGTATCGAATGTCTTGGTCACAGTGTAGCTGCTCAGTCAGTTAGACCGCAAGAAGACAAGATACAAGCTATAAAGGATGCTCCTCGACCTTCTACTAAAAGACAAATAAAGTCATTTCTTGGGTTGGCTGGTTTCTACCGCCGTTTCATTCCAAATTTCTCATCTATCGCTTCCCCTTTGACAGATTTAACTAAGAAAAGTAGACCAAACAAGATCACAGACTGGCAGGACCATCATGAAAAGGCTTTTCAGACCCTGAAGAATAGACTCACGTCTAGTCCTATTCTTCGTCTTCCTATCTTTCATGATGGGAATCCGTTCATACTCCGGACGGACGCTTCTGATGTTGGTATAGGAGCCGTTTTGCTCCAAGAATTTGAAGGGGAAGGACGACTTCCCATTGCTTATGCCAGCAAGAAACTTTTGCCTCGTGAGAAAAACTATTCTGTAATAGAGAAGGAATGTTTGGCTATTATCTGGGGTGTTGAGAAATTTCGCAAGTATCTTTACGGAGTAGAATTCCTGCTTGAGACAGACCACAAGCCCTTGTCTTATATGCAAACAGCAAAAGTTCTCAATCCTCGAATTATGCGTTGGGCAATGAAACTACAGCCGTATAGATTTCGGATTGTTGCAATTCGGGGCCAAGAAAATTTGGGGGCAGACTACCTTAGTAGGTAATTCTTCGCACGGTTGTTGTGTAAATAGCTGTCTTGTTTAGATAGGTTCATCCTATTCCATCTCTATACACAAAGAAAAAACATTTTTGATTGTTTTTTCTCCAAAAGGGGAAACCTTTGTTACGAGATGGAATAGGAAACCTCTCTGGTGCTTATGCACATCTAAATTATTTTAGTAGATATATGGTAGGGCGGTGCGAGTGAAATATTTTAGGTGAAATATGGTACGCAAACTGTGCGGCTCCATGAACAAGTCATGCACATATCATACGATGTATGCATGAATGGTTTATAGAGAGCTGTTTTTACAATACAGGGGGCCGCTAAAAGGCCGAGTCCTATAGAATTTGCCTAAAAATCGCCAACCGCCAAATTGTGCCATATATGATTTTTATTCCCGTCACGTGTTGTGTGGGTGTTCGTTTTGACAGGAGTCATGTCATTGATTATAGGGTCGTTTCATCAATTTTTCCTATGGGAAATATACTATTTGAACGCAAATCCATTATCTACTCGATTTTTGCTATCTGGCTTTGTTTGTGGCCGGTATCTCCACCTCGCCACGAATTGAGCAAGGTAATAAGAGTAGGCATGATTTTCCGGTAGTATTCATAGATATATAAACCCTGAAAAAAGCGGACACTTTAGCAGCAGGTCAAGTTGTAAGAGTGAACACAAAATTGTGACGGGGAAATAGAAAGTATATTGAAAGGTATGTTAAATCTATGTTTAGTATTATTTTTGTATGAACATGCTTGTAGGTTTTGGAGGGGTTTACTTCTAGTATACCCCAACTTTCTGAAGCCTATTCTGAATTCACTGTTGTGGCCTGTAGTGATTAGGCTACTAGCTTTGCCAGCTAGACGTCGCAGAATTGATCCCAGGCTTCTCCAGTAGTAGAATGAGTCTTTCTAAGTGAGGTCCTGTCTCATGCTGACCCTAGATGTTGGTGAGACGTAAAGTTGGGACACCCGCTCATTCTGGATTCATTTAGGCTTTTAGACCCCTTTTGTAGAATGTAATTAATAAACGCCGGGTCACTTGTTTGATCCATGACTTGTGACTAGCTGTGGTTAGAAAACCGTGGTTCCGTCCCAATATGATATTAGGTGTAGAGGGGACGTAAACTTAAGACGGGTTTAACCACATTTTCATCATCAGGGCAAACTCTTACAAGAGCCTGTTGGGTTATCCGTGATGATGAACCGTAATGAATTTTATTTTACAAGCATGTTCACGTTGATTAGAAATAATTTTGTTCAAGAAGAATTAAGAGTTCATTTTGTAATGATGCCGTTTTTGTCTGATGACTCAATTTGTGCATGTATGTACATATAAAGAACGTGATGATGCTAAGTGGGAGTATTTGGTCGCCACACGTCATAACGGCCTGAGCGGCGGGGATGACGTCAGCTGCGTCATCGGCGTCGCGAGGACGGTTGTGACGGGGTGCCTACCAAATAGAGAGAATTTACGGCAAACAGTGTTGGCCCTTATGAGACACTAACAAATGTTGTGAATTATAGATGAAAATCTTCTGTTGTAGTTTCTATCTGTTATTAATGTATTGAATTTGTGAATAGCTATATTTGTGAGCCGTGTCGCGGAGAAGGATATGAAATAGAGATTGTTATGTTTCCTGTAATTGGCGGCTGACCAGGTAGCGCAAAGGCGTGGTCTGTTCAATTGCCTCTTACTTGTGATAATGTAGTGAGCACAAATTTGATGAGTATTATGCTCAGTAGTAGTGAGCATTAATTGATTTCTGTAGTGCTCAGTAAGGAAACATGAACTTTGACTATTATTGTGTCAAGCGCTGGGTGCTGATAATTTGATGCACAGTCAAGTTGAGTTCTGCTGTACGGTTATTTGTCGCATGCACTATTCAGCCTATATGTCTGGTCGGCGCATGCGCAATAACGGTATATGCATGAACATATTCTTACTTCTCCGGGAGGGGGATCATGATATAGCATGTATGTTTTGTGACTCGTTTCTAGTCCCGTTATCGTAATTTGCAGGCACAACAATGTGTGACCTGCTGCTCCCTGCTTCATAGCAGCAGGTACTGGTACGACGCTAGGCGTTAGGGTCCAGCAAGGGCGGACAGACCGCCGTAATCAGCGCCTACCAGGATAGAAGCAGAATCTTCTAAATCATTGTTCGTTGTAAACAAATGTGATACCATGGAAGAGGTCAACTTACCTGCAGGTTATTTGGACGATCACTAAACGTCTGATCAGCAAACGTGATCGCTAATCTTAGGATTATCAACTATGTTGATAGACTAGTTTTACTAGTTCGCGAGAGGAAGTGTCACGCGAGTGGGGAATTCACCCTAAGTTATAAACTGGCCAGTCGCGTCTTGTGTTGTTTCTTTTTTTGTTTTTGTTGTTGTTTTTGTTGTTTGCTTCTGTAGGTATTCACGTCACCCGTTCCGAGCACAGAACAGTGTTTTGCCTTCGGAGCGGACGTCGTGAGTTGGCTACAGAAGCAACAAATTGTGACGTTTTATGTTAGTAAGTGTTGTATGTAGATACTGTAAATAATTCATGTCATTCATTTAACATCTTTCTTGTGCCTTACCCCACAGCTGCCCGTACACCTGTCAGAGATCACGCTCGGTTGTCTTGTCAGCATGGGGTTTGCGGGACGCCGTAAACCCACATGTAACATTTGGTGTCAGAAGTGGGATTTGATCTCTGGCTGGTGTTCCCGGCTGTGGAACAGCACATTGATACTCTGAATCATCAACTTTAGAAAAAAAAATAATGCATTGACAGCCACATTTAGAAATTAACTTTAATCTTCCTTCCTGCGTTGATGAAGTGCGAAACCCATGTATTCAACTGAATGGATACTGACAAGTCGATAATTTCTGAGCAGGAAGGCAAGGCAAACCCCACTTTTTCTTGGTAACGAAAAACTTAAGTAGACCCCACTTAATTGTGTTACCTGACATTCTACTAAGTTAAACTGGAGTTACTAATTGATCTTACCCACACATGGTTCTGACGTAGTGACGTTAACAATTTACTGACGTTGACATAACGGTAGCGTTAATATTTACGCTGTGGCTTGAGGTTAGGTATGACGTAATAGAAACATTAATGGTGACTTGTTATGATCGGAGTTTTGTAATGTGATAAAACTTCGGATTGTAGCATTTTACGGTAAACGTCGTCGGTTTATGACGTCATATTAGACTACCAGTACGCAACGTCATACTGTGCTGAAAGCATTTGACATTTCAAATCGCGTGTGCTTTAATAACTAACGTTTTAGTTAGATTAACGCGTATAACACATATCTTAACGTTTTAGTTAAGCCCATTCAATCATCACTGATCATAACTGATCAGTTTATAGTGGTTTTGATAGTAACGTGAGATTTACGTTATCAATAATGGAGCGTTTAATGCAAATGGGAAAGGACTTAGGTTATGAGGGGAAGGAGTTACAAGGTTTTGTTAAAGAGCAGCAAGATATTGAGCGGGCAGAAAGGCAAGAGCAAAGGGATTTAGAAAGGTTAAGGTCTGAAGAAAAAGAAAAGGAAAGGGCACATGAACTAGCTAAGTTAGAAGTAGAAGAAAAGGAAAAGGAAAGGGAGGAAAAGGAAAAGGAAAGGGCACATGAACTAGCTATGTTGCAGGTTAATAAGGAACTTGATATGGCACGCATTAAGACTGAAAGGGAGGCAAAAGAGATTAGTGAGGCCCATTTAGAACAAATAAAACATGGGTTTGAGCTACAGCACCAAGAATTAAGGAATCAGTTAGAAATGCAGAGAGCGAAGCTCGAGCTAGAATTGGAAAAGCAAAAAGCTGAGAAGGTGGCTCATGCCCGGGATCCTAAGTTACCTTATTTTGAAGAGGGTAAAGATAAAATGGATAGTTATTTATCTAGGTTTGAGAAATATGCTACGGCTAATAAATGGGATAAGAGTGTTTGGGCCGCGTATTTAAGTGCATTGCTCAAAGGGCGCGCACTTGATGTATATGACCGGTTGTCAAATGAGGATGCGGCGGATTATGAAAAGTTAAAGGACGCTTTATTAAAGAATTTTGACATGACAGAGCGCGGATTTAGGAAGCAGTTTCGTTATAGTAGGCCCGAGAAATCAGAAACGTTCATACAGTTCAGTAGTAGACTGAGAAGTTATTTAGAAAAATGGCTTAATATGGCAAAGATAGAAAAATCTTTTCCGGCTGTCTGTGATTTCATGGCAAGGGATCAGTTCCTGGAGTCATGTAATAGAGAACTGTATGTACATCTGAAGCCAAAACAGTTTGGTAATTTAGATGAAATGGCTAGGGAGGCAGATTTGTTTGCAGAAGCGCGCGGGGGCGTATATAATTGCATTAATAAGGGGCAACGCGATAATAGAGGGGCAGCGCAGGGTAAACAGGACAAAGTTGACTCGAACAAACCGAGTGGTAGACCGGATATCAAGTGTAGCATATGCGGTAAGGGGCATTTAACAATTAAATGTTTTAAGAACCCCGACAGGAAACAATTGTATAGCGCAGAGGTAGGAGCAACTGGAGTTGGGGATAGCGGTGTTAAGGAAAATTTTAACACGCGCGTAGAGACTCAAGGTTCTCAGGTTAAGAATGAGAATACGCAGAATGTAGGTCGTGGTTATACACATGGTCGTGGTAATTTTAGAGGGTCTTTTCGCGGACGCGGTAAAAATAATAGCACACCACGTGGCGCAGCACACCAAGTTAGTTTTTGTCAGACGGAAGTAACTAGGAAAGGTGATGAGATTGGAAGTATTTTTGAAAATAAGGTTGGTGATCCTTTGATTTCGGATAGGGAGGAGTGTAGTAAGGAAACTAGGGAAGGTGTCTGTTACTTCTTAAAGGCAAGGTTACCGACGGCACAAGGATTGGTTAATAATAAAAAGGTGGTTGTATTAAGAGATACTGGGTGTACAGGCTGTGTCGTTCGGAGAAGTTTGGTTTCGGATAGTCAGTTAATAGGGAAGGAATCAAATGTTACGTTGATTGATGAATCCACACAAAGGTATCCTTTGGCAATGATTGACATTGATTGTCCTTTTTTCACTGGGAAAACTGAAGCTTTGTGTATGGATGATACGTTGTACGATTTGGTTATCGGTAACATTGATGGATCAAAACTTCCTGATATGTCTCATTTCTCAGCTGCGGCTGTAACTAGGTCTCAAACTAGGCAGGATGAGAAGCCTTACAGAAAACTTAAGGTTCCCGATCAGATCATTAACGATGACAAGGAGGCTTTCAAGCAAGCTCAGGTTGATGATCCAACTTTGGAAAACATCAGGAAAAGGGTTGTATCTGGGAACAAGACTGTGAGTCGTGGTTTAAACCGAGGTGAAACTAGGTTTATTGAGAAAAAAGGTTTGGCATATAGGGAGTTCACCAAGGGTAACAAAGTCTCTTTCCAACTTGTGGTCCCTCAAAGTTTCCGAGGAAAGGTGTTGAAACTGGCTCATGAAACGCTTATGTCTGGACATATGGGTATTAGGAAGACATTGGATAGAGTTGTAACTGAGTTTTACTGGCCCGGTATTTGCGGTGATGTCGCTAGATTTTGTAAATCTTGTGATATTTGTCAGAGAACTATTCAGAAAGGTCGGGTCACTAAAGTACCTCTAGGAAAAATGCCATTGATTGATACGCCATTTAAGAGGGTGGCAGTGGACATAGTTGGTCCAATTGAGCCTCGATCTGATAGGAAATCTCGGTATATTTTAACCATGATAGATTATGCGACAAGGTATCCAGAGGCGATAGCTTTACCGAGTATTGAGACGGAACGTGTCGCGGAAGCGCTTATTGAAATGTTTAGTAGGGTTGGCATTCCTGATGAAATGTTGACTGATTGTGGATCACAGTTTACTGCTGAGGTAATGAAGGAAGTCAGCAGACTTCTTTCTCTTCAACAGTTAACGTGTAGTCCGAGACACCCAATTTGCAACGGACTGATAGAGCGTTTCCACGCTACGTTAAAGCAGATGTTACGTCGCATGTGTGCTGAACGTCCAAAAGATTGGGATAAATATCTTCCAGCTTTATTATTCGCGGTAAGGGAAGTCCCACAAGAGTCTTTAGGATACTCCCCTTTTGAGTTGTTATATGGACGTAACGTCAGAGGTCCAATGGCAATATTAAGAGAATTATGGGCTGAAGAGGTACGCGATGAGCAAGTTCTTTCAACGTATCAATACGTTATTGAGCTTAGGGAACGGTTAGAGCAGACATGCAAATTAGCGCGTGATAATTTAAAGAAGGTTCAGATTAAGCAGAAAGCTTATTATGATAAAGGCGCGAGGTCGCGTAAATTTGACGTCGGCGACAAAGTACTGTTGTTACTACCGACAGACAGTAATAAATTATTGCTTCAATGGAAAGGTCCTTATGAAGTGGTTGAGGTAGTGAACAGAATGGATTATAAGATTGACGTCAATGGAAATGTTAACACATATCACGCTAACATACTGAAGCAATATGTGGAACGTCAAAATGTGACGTCACATTGCTTGCTTTCTGTAGAGTCCACTCCGTCAACTGAAAATGATGACGTTGACGAATTCTCATTGGAAGATTGCGCTTTTCCTACTGCAAAGCAACCAGAGACGTTTAAGGACGTCAATATTTCAGAAATGTTAACGCAGGATCAGCGTAAAGAAATAGAGACGTTGATAAAAGAATACCCGGACGTACTGTCCAGTGTACCAGGACGAACTGACCAAATAGAACACGACATAAAGTTGCTGACGACGGAACCAGTGAGGTCAAAAGGTTATGCAATACCATATAAAGTACGGGATGTAATGGAAAAGGAAATTCAAGATATGTTAGATTTAGGAGTTATTGAGCCATCAATATCTCCATATTCATCCCCTGTAGTACTTGTCCCTAAAAAAGATGGTTCGGTGCGGTTCTGCATTGACTTCCGTAAACTTAATAAAGTGACGGAGTTCGATGCAGAACCAATGCCAAATATGGAGGAAGTTATAAATAGAATGTCGGGGCACAAATACTTTAGCAAATTAGATTTGTCAAAAGGTTATTGGCAGGTAAAAATGACGTCTAAGGCAAAACCCCTAACTGCGTTCGAAACCCCCAAAGGCTTGTTTCAATTCAAAACTATGCCCTTCGGTTTGGTAAACTCAGGAGCAACATTTTGCAGGTTGATGAGAAAGATTCTGTCCGAACTTTCTAACGTTGATAGCTTCGTCGATGATATGTGGATCTTTACCGAAACTTGGAAAGACCACTTGACGTCATTACGTGAAGTTTTGGATAGACTTAGGACAGCCAAGTTGACGGCAAAACCTTCCAAGTGTATGATTGGGTATAGCAGTATCGAATGTCTTGGTCACAGTGTAGCTGCTCAGTCAGTTAGACCGCAAGAAGACAAGATACAAGCTATAAAGGATGCTCCTCGACCTTCTACTAAAAGACAAATAAAGTCATTTCTTGGGTTGGCTGGTTTCTACCGCCGTTTCATTCCAAATTTCTCATCTATCGCTTCCCCTTTGACAGATTTAACTAAGAAAAGTAGACCAAACAAGATCACAGACTGGCAGGACCATCATGAAAAGGCTTTTCAGACCCTGAAGAATAGACTCACGTCTAGTCCTATTCTTCGTCTTCCTATCTTTCATGATGGGAATCCGTTCATACTCCGGACGGACGCTTCTGATGTTGGTATAGGAGCCGTTTTGCTCCAAGAATTTGAAGGGGAAGGACGACTTCCCATTGCTTATGCCAGCAAGAAACTTTTGCCTCGTGAGAAAAACTATTCTGTAATAGAGAAGGAATGTTTGGCTATTATCTGGGGTGTTGAGAAATTTCGCAAGTATCTTTACGGAGTAGAATTCCTGCTTGAGACAGACCACAAGCCCTTGTCTTATATGCAAACAGCAAAAGTTCTCAATCCTCGAATTATGCGTTGGGCAATGAAACTACAGCCGTATAGATTTCGGATTGTTGCAATTCGGGGCCAAGAAAATTTGGGGGCAGACTACCTTAGTAGGTAATTCTTCGCACGGTTGTTGTGTAAATAGCTGTCTTGTTTAGATAGGTTCATCCTATTCCATCTCTATACACAAAGAAAAAACATTTTTGATTGTTTTTTCTCCAAAAGGGGAAACCTTTGTTACGAGATGGAATAGGAAACCTCTCTGGTGCTTATGCACATCTAAATTATTTTAGTAGATATATGGTAGGGCGGTGCGAGTGAAATATTTTAGGTGAAATATGGTACGCAAACTGTGCGGCTCCATGAACAAGTCATGCACATATCATACGATGTATGCATGAATGGTTTATAGAGAGCTGTTTTTACAATACAGGGGGCCGCTAAAAGGCCGAGTCCTATAGAATTTGCCTAAAAATCGCCAACCGCCAAATTGTGCCATATATGATTTTTATTCCCGTCACGTGTTGTGTGGGTGTTCGTTTTGACAGGAGTCATGTCATTGATTATAGGGTCGTTTCATCAATTTTTCCTATGGGAAATATACTATTTGAACGCAAATCCATTATCTACTCGATTTTTGCTATCTGGCTTTGTTTGTGGCCGGTATCTCCACCTCGCCACGAATTGAGCAAGGTAATAAGAGTAGGCATGATTTTCCGGTAGTATTCATAGATATATAAACCCTGAAAAAAGCGGACACTTTAGCAGCAGGTCAAGTTGTAAGAGTGAACACAAAATTGTGACGGGGAAATAGAAAGTATATTGAAAGGTATGTTAAATCTATGTTTAGTATTATTTTTGTATGAACATGCTTGTAGGTTTTGGAGGGGTTTACTTCTAGTATACCCCAACTTTCTGAAGCCTATTCTGAATTCACTGTTGTGGCCTGTAGTGATTAGGCTACTAGCTTTGCCAGCTAGACGTCGCAGAATTGATCCCAGGCTTCTCCAGTAGTAGAATGAGTCTTTCTAAGTGAGGTCCTGTCTCATGCTGACCCTAGATGTTGGTGAGACGTAAAGTTGGGACACCCGCTCATTCTGGATTCATTTAGGCTTTTAGACCCCTTTTGTAGAATGTAATTAATAAACGCCGGGTCACTTGTTTGATCCATGACTTGTGACTAGCTGTGGTTAGAAAACCGTGGTTCCGTCCCAATATGATATTAGGTGTAGAGGGGACGTAAACTTAAGACGGGTTTAACCACATTTTCATCATCAGGGCAAACTCTTACAAGAGCCTGTTGGGTTATCCGTGATGATGAACCGTAATGAATTTTATTTTACAAGCATGTTCACGTTGATTAGAAATAATTTTGTTCAAGAAGAATTAAGAGTTCATTTTGTAATGATGCCGTTTTTGTCTGATGACTCAATTTGTGCATGTATGTACATATAAAGAACGTGATGATGCTAAGTGGGAGTATTTGGTCGCCACACGTCATAACGGCCTGAGCGGCGGGGATGACGTCAGCTGCGTCATCGGCGTCGCGAGGACGGTTGTGACGGGGTGCCTACCAAATAGAGAGAATTTACGGCAAACAGTGTTGGCCCTTATGAGACACTAACAAATGTTGTGAATTATAGATGAAAATCTTCTGTTGTAGTTTCTATCTGTTATTAATGTATTGAATTTGTGAATAGCTATATTTGTGAGCCGTGTCGCGGAGAAGGATATGAAATAGAGATTGTTATGTTTCCTGTAATTGGCGGCTGACCAGGTAGCGCAAAGGCGTGGTCTGTTCAATTGCCTCTTACTTGTGATAATGTAGTGAGCACAAATTTGATGAGTATTATGCTCAGTAGTAGTGAGCATTAATTGATTTCTGTAGTGCTCAGTAAGGAAACATGAACTTTGACTATTATTGTGTCAAGCGCTGGGTGCTGATAATTTGATGCACAGTCAAGTTGAGTTCTGCTGTACGGTTATTTGTCGCATGCACTATTCAGCCTATATGTCTGGTCGGCGCATGCGCAATAACGGTATATGCATGAACATATTCTTACTTCTCCGGGAGGGGGATCATGATATAGCATGTATGTTTTGTGACTCGTTTCTAGTCCCGTTATCGTAATTTGCAGGCACAACAATGTGTGACCTGCTGCTCCCTGCTTCATAGCAGCAGGTACTGGTACGACGCTAGGCGTTAGGGTCCAGCAAGGGCGGACAGACCGCCGTAATCAGCGCCTACCAGGATAGAAGCAGAATCTTCTAAATCATTGTTCGTTGTAAACAAATGTGATACCATGGAAGAGGTCAACTTACCTGCAGGTTATTTGGACGATCACTAAACGTCTGATCAGCAAACGTGATCGCTAATCTTAGGATTATCAACTATGTTGATAGACTAGTTTTACTAGTTCGCGAGAGGAAGTGTCACGCGAGTGGGGAATTCACCCTAAGTTATAAACTGGCCAGTCGCGTCTTGTGTTGTTTCTTTTTTTTGTTTTTGTTGTTGTTTTTGTTGTTTGCTTCTGTAGGTATTCACGTCACCCGTTCCGAGCACAGAACAGTGTTTTGCCTTCGGAGCGGACGTCGTGAGTTGGCTACAGAAGCAACAAATTGTGACGTTTTATGTTAGTAAGTGTTGTATGTAGATACTGTAAATAATTCATGTCATTCATTTAACATCTTTCTTGTGCCTTACCCCACAGCTGCCCGTACACCTGTCAGAGATCACGCTCGGTTGTCTTGTCAGCATGGGGTTTGCGGGACGCCGTAAACCCACATGTAACATTTGGTGTCAGAAGTGGGATTTGATCTCTGGCTGGTGTTCCCGGCTGTGGAACAGCACATTGATACTCTGAATCATCAACTTTAGAAAAAAAAATAATGCATTGACAGCCACATTTAGAAATTAACTTTAATCTTCCTTCCTGCGTTGATGAAGTGCGAAACCCATGTATTCAACTGAATGGATACTGACAAGTCGATAATTTCTGAGCAGGAAGGCAAGGCAAACCCCACTTTTTCTTGGTAACGAAAAACTTAAGTAGACCCCACTTAATTGTGTTACCTGACATTCTACTAAGTTAAACTGGAGTTACTAATTGATCTTACCCACACATGGTTCTGACGTAGTGACGTTAACAATTTACTGACGTTGACATAACGGTAGCGTTAATATTTACGCTGTGGCTTGAGGTTAGGTATGACGTAATAGAAACATTAATGGTGACTTGTTATGATCGGAGTTTTGTAATGTGATAAAACTTCGGATTGTAGCATTTTACGGTAAACGTCGTCGGTTTATGACGTCATATTAGACTACCAGTACGCAACGTCATACTGTGCTGAAAGCATTTGACATTTCAAATCGCGTGTGCTTTAATAACTAACGTTTTAGTTAGATTAACGCGTATAACACATATCTTAACGTTTTAGTTAAGCCCATTCAATCATCACTGATCATAACTGATCAGTTTATAGTGGTTTTGATAGTAACGTGAGATTTACGTTATCAATAATGGAGCGTTTAATGCAAATGGGAAAGGACTTAGGTTATGAGGGGAAGGAGTTACAAGGTTTTGTTAAAGAGCAGCAAGATATTGAGCGGGCAGAAAGGCAAGAGCAAAGGGATTTAGAAAGGTTAAGGTCTGAAGAAAAAGAAAAGGAAAGGGCACATGAACTAGCTAAGTTAGAAGTAGAAGAAAAGGAAAAGGAAAGGGAGGAAAAGGAAAAGGAAAGGGCACATGAACTAGCTATGTTGCAGGTTAATAAGGAACTTGATATGGCACGCATTAAGACTGAAAGGGAGGCAAAAGAGATTAGTGAGGCCCATTTAGAACAAATAAAACATGGGTTTGAGCTACAGCACCAAGAATTAAGGAATCAGTTAGAAATGCAGAGAGCGAAGCTCGAGCTAGAATTGGAAAAGCAAAAAGCTGAGAAGGTGGCTCATGCCCGGGATCCTATATTACCTTATTTTGAAGAGGGTAAAGATAAAATGGATAGTTATTTATCTAGGTTTGAGAAATATGCTACGGCTAATAAATGGGATAAGAGTGTTTGGGCCGCGTATTTAAGTGCATTGCTCAAAGGGCGCGCACTTGATGTATATGACCGGTTGTCAAATGAGGATGCGGCGGATTATGAAAAGTTAAAGGACGCTTTATTAAAGAATTTTGACATGACAGAGCGCGGATTTAGGAAGCAGTTTCGTTATAGTAGGCCCGAGAAATCAGAAACGTTCATACAGTTCAGTAGTAGACTGAGAAGTTATTTAGAAAAATGGCTTAATATGGCAAAGATAGAAAAATCTTTTCCGGCTGTCTGTGATTTCATGGCAAGGGATCAGTTCCTGGAGTCATGTAATAGAGAACTGTATGTACATCTGAAGCCAAAACAGTTTGGTAATTTAGATGAAATGGCTAGGGAGGCAGATTTGTTTGCAGAAGCGCGCGGGGGCGTATATAGTTGCATTAATAAGGGGCAACGCGATAATAGAGGGGCAGCGCAGGGTAAACAGGACAAAGTTGACTCGAACAAACCGAGTGGTAGACCGGATATCAAGTGTAGCATATGCGGTAAGGGGCATTTAACAATTAAATGTTTTAAGAACCCCGACAGGAAACAATTGTATAGCGCAGAGGTAGGAGCAACTGGAGTTGGGGATAGCGGTGTTAAGGAAAATTTTAACACGCGCGTAGAGACTCAAGGTTCTCAGGTTAAGAATGAGAATACGCAGAATGTAGGTCGTGGTTATACACGTGGTCGTGGTAATTTTAGAGGGTCTTTTCGCGGACGCGGTAAAAATAATAGCACACCACGTGGCGCAGCACACCAAGTTAGTTTTTGTCAGACGGAAGTAACTAGGAAAGGTGATGAGATTGGAAGTATTTTTGAAAATAAGGTTGGTGATCCTTTGATTTCGGATAGGGAGGAGTGTAGTAAGGAAACTAGGGAAGGTGTCTGTTACTTCTTAAAGGCAAGGTTACCGACGGCACAAGGATTGGTTAATAATAAAAAGGTGGTTGTATTAAGAGATACTGGGTGTACAGGCTGTGTCGTTCGGAGAAGTTTGGTTTCGGATAGTCAGTTAATAGGGAAGAAATCAAATGTTACGTTGATTGATGAATCCACACAAAGGTATCCTTTGGCAATGATTGACATTGATTGTCGTTTTTTCACTGGGAAAACTGAAGCTTTGTGTATGGATGATACGTTGTACGATTTGGTTATCGGTAACATTGATGGATCAAAACTTCCTGATATGTCTCATTTCTCAGCTGCGGCTGTAACTAGGTCTCAAACTAGGCAGGATGAGAAGCCTTACAGAAAACTTAAGGTTCCCGATCAGATCATTAACGATGACAAGGAGGCTTTCAAGCAAGCTCAGGTTGATGATCCAACTTTGGAAAACATCAGGAAAAGGGTTGTATCTGGGAACAAGACTGTGAGTCGTGGTTTAAACCGAGGTGAAACTAGGTTTATTGAGAAAAAAGGTTTGGCATATAGGGAGTTCACCAAGGGTAACAAAGTCTCTTTCCAACTTGTGGTCCCTCAAAGTTTCCGAGGAAAGGTGTTGAAACTGGCTCATGAAACGCTTATGTCTGGACATATGGGTATTAGGAAGACATTGGATAGAGTTGTAACTGAGTTTTACTGGCCCGGTATTTGCGGTGATGTCGCTAGATTTTGTAAATCTTGTGATATTTGTCAGAGAACTATTCAGAAAGGTCGGGTCACTAAAGTACCTCTAGGAAAAATGCCATTGATTGATACGCCATTTAAGAGGGTGGCAGTGGACATAGTTGGTCCAATTGAGCCTCGATCTGATAGGAAATCTCGGTATATTTTAACCATGATAGATTATGCGACAAGGTATCCAGAGGCGATAGCTTTACCGAGTATTGAGACGGAACGTGTCGCGGAAGCGCTTATTGAAATGTTTAGTAGGGTTGGCATTCCTGATGAAATGTTGACTGATTGTGGATCACAGTTTACTGCTGAGGTAATGAAGGAAGTCAGCAGACTTCTTTCTCTTCAACAGTTAACGTGTAGTCCGAGACACCCAATTTGCAACGGACTGATAGAGCGTTTCCACGCTACGTTAAAGCAGATGTTACGTCGCATGTGTGCTGAACGTCCAAAAGATTGGGATAAATATCTTCCAGCTTTATTATTCGCGGTAAGGGAAGTCCCACAAGAGTCTTTAGGATACTCCCCTTTTGAGTTGTTATATGGACGTAACGTCAGAGGTCCAATGGCAATATTAAGAGAATTATGGGCTGAAGAGGTACGCGATGAGCAAGTTCTTTCAACGTATCAATACGTTATTGAGCTTAGGGAACGGTTAGAGCAGACATGCAAATTAGCGCGTGATAATTTAAAGAAGGTTCAGATTAAGCAGAAAGCTTATTATGATAAAGGCGCGAGGTCGCGTAAATTTGACGTCGGCGACAAAGTACTGTTGTTACTACCGACAGACAGTAATAAATTATTGCTTCAATGGAAAGGTCCTTATGAAGTGGTTGAGGTAGTGAACAGAATGGATTATAAGATTGACGTCAATGGAAATGTTAACACATATCACGCTAACATACTGAAGCAATATGTGGAACGTCAAAATGTGACGTCACATTGCTTGCTTTCTGTAGAGTCCACTCCGTCAACTGAAAATGATGACGTTGACGAATTCTCATTGGAAGATTGCGCTTTTCCTACTGCAAAGCAACCAGAGACGTTTAAGGACGTCAATATTTCAGAAATGTTAACGCAGGATCAGCGTAAAGAAATAGAGACGTTGATAAAAGAATACCCGGACGTACTGTCCAGTGTACCAGGACGAACTGACCAAATAGAACACGACATAAAGTTGCTGACGACGGAACCAGTGAGGTCAAAAGGTTATGCCATACCATATAAAGTACGGGATGTAATGGAAAAGGAAATTCAAGATATGTTAGATTTAGGAGTTATTGAGCCATCAATATCTCCATATTCATCCCCTGTAGTACTTGTCCCTAAAAAAGATGGTTCGGTGCGGTTCTGCATTGACTTCCGTAAACTTAATAAAGTGACGGAGTTCGATGCAGAACCAATGCCAAATATGGAGGAGGTTATAAATAGAATGTCGGGGCACAAATACTTTAGCAAATTAGATTTGTCAAAAGGTTATTGGCAGGTAAAAATGACGTCTAAGGCAAAACCCCTAACTGCGTTCGAAACCCCCAAAGGCTTGTTTCAATTCAAAACTATGCCCTTCGGTTTGGTAAACTCAGGAGCAACATTTTGCAGGTTGATGAGAAAGATTCTGTCCGAACTTTCTAACGTTGATAGCTTCGTCGATGATATGTGGATCTTTACCGAAACTTGGAAAGACCACTTGACGTCATTACGTGAAGTTTTGGATAGACTTAGGACAGCCAAGTTGACGGCAAAACCTTCCAAGTGTATGATTGGGTATAGCAGTATCGAATGTCTTGGTCACAGTGTAGCTGCTCAGTCAGTTAGACCGCAAGAAGACAAGATACAAGCTATAAAGGATGCTCCTCGACCTTCTACTAAAAGACAAATAAAGTCATTTCTTGGGTTGGCTGGTTTCTACCGCCGTTTCATTCCAAATTTCTCATCTATCGCTTCCCCTTTGACAGATTTAACTAAGAAAAGTAGACCAAACAAGATCACAGACTGGCAGGACCATCATGAAAAGGCTTTTCAGACCCTGAAGAATAGACTCACGTCTAGTCCTATTCTTCGTCTTCCTATCTTTCATGATGGGAATCCGTTCATACTCCGGACGGACGCTTCTGATGTTGGTATAGGAGCCGTTTTGCTCCAAGAATTTGAAGGGGAAGGACGACTTCCCATTGCTTATGCTAGCAAGAAACTTTTGCCTCGTGAGAAAAACTATTCTGTAATAGAGAAGGAATGTTTGGCTATTATCTGGGGTGTTGAGAAATTTCGCAAGTATCTTTACGGAGTAGAATTCCTGCTTGAGACAGACCACAAGCCCTTGTCTTATATGCAAACAGCAAAAGTTCTCAATCCTCGAATTATGCGTTGGGCAATGAAACTACAGCCGTATAGATTTCGGATTGTTGCAATTCGGGGCCAAGAAAATTTGGGGGCAGACTACCTTAGTAGGTAATTCTTCGCACGGTTGTTGTGTAAATAGCTGTCTTGTTTAGATAGGTTCATCCTATTCCATCTCTATACACAAAGAAAAAACATTTTTGATTGTTTTTTCTCCAAAAGGGGAAACCTTTGTTACGAGATGGAATAGGAAACCTCTCTGGTGCTTATGCACATCTAAATTATTTTAGTAGATATATGGTAGGGCGGTGCGAGTGAAATATTTTAGGTGAAATATGGTACGCAAACTGTGCGGCTCCATGAACAAGTCATGCACATATCATACGATGTATG
This sequence comes from Lucinisca nassula, assembly GCA_963580285.1. Lineage (NCBI taxonomy): Eukaryota > Metazoa > Mollusca > Bivalvia > Lucinida > Lucinidae > Lucinisca > Lucinisca nassula. Next base: position 120,904,801 of record OY757022.1, on the reverse strand, counting down.
CATGAGTGGTTTATAGAGAGCTGTTTTTACAATACAGGGGGCCGCTAAAAGGCCGAGTCCTATAGAATTTGCCTAAAAATCGCCAACCGCCAAATTGTGCCATATATGATTTTTATTCCCGTCACGTGTTGTGTGGGTGTTCGTTTTGACAGGAGTCATGTCATTGATTATAGGGTCGTTTCATCAATTTTTCCTATGGGAAATATACTATTTGAACGCAAATCCATTATCTACTCGATTTTTGCTATCTGGCTTTGTTTGTGGCCGGTATCTCCACCTCGCCACGAATTGAGCAAGGTAATAAGAGTAGGCATGATTTTCCGGTAGTATTCATAGATATATAAACCCTGAAAAAATCGGACACTTTAGCAGCAGGTCAAGTTGTAAGAGTGAACACAAAATTGTGACGGGGAAATAGAAAGTATATTGAAAGGTATGTTAAATCTATGTTTAGTATTATTTTTGTATGAACATGCTTGTAGGTTTTGGAGGGGTTTACTTCTAGTATACCCCAACTTTCTGAAGCCTATTCTGAATTCACTGTTGTGGCCTGTAGTGATTAGGCTACTAGCTTTGCCAGCTAGACGTCGCAGAATTGATCCCAGGCTTCTCCAGTAGTAGAATGAGTCTTTCTAAGTGAGGTCCTGTCTCATGCTGACCCTAGATGTTGGTGAGACGTAAAGTTGGGACACCCGCTCATTCTGGATTCATTTAGGCTTTTAGACCCCTTTTGTAGAATGTAATTAATAAACGCCGGGTCACTTGTTTGATCCATGACTTGTGACTAGCTGTGGTTAGAAAACCGTGGTTCCGTCCCAATATGATATTAGGTGTAGAGGGGACGTAAACTTAAGACGGGTTTAACCACATTTTCATCATCAGGGCAAACTCTTACAAGAGCCTGTTGGGTTATCCGTGATGATGAACCGTAATGAATTTTATTTTACAAGCATGTTCACGTTGATTAGAAATAATTTTGTTCAAGAAGAATTAAGAGTTCATTTTGTAATGATGCCGTTTTTGTCTGATGACTCAATTTGTGCATGTATGTACATATAAAGAACGTGATGATGCTAAGTGGGAGTATTTGGTCGCCACACGTCATAACGGCCTGAGCGGCGGGGATGACGTCAGCTGCGTCATCGGCGTCGCGAGGACGGTTGTGACGGGGTGCCTACCAAATAGAGAGAATTTACGGCAAACAGTGTTGGCCCTTATGAGACACTAACAAATGTTGTGAATTATAGATGAAAATCTTCTGTTGTAGTTTCTATCTGTTATTAATGTATTGAATTTGTGAATAGCTATATTTGTGAGCCGTGTCGCGGAGAAGGATATGAAATAGAGATTGTTTTTTTTTCCTGTAATTGGCGGCTGACCAGGTAGCGCAAAGGCGTGGTCTGTTCAATTGCCTCTTACTTGTGATAATGTAATGAGCACAAATTTGATGTGTATTATGCTCAGTAGTAGTGAGCATTAATTGATTTCTGTAGTGCTCAGTAAGGAAACATGAACTTTGACTTTTATTGTGTCAAGCGCTGGGTGCTGATAATTTGATGCACAGTCAAGTTGAGTTCTGCTGTACGGTTATTTGTCGCATGCACTATTCAGCCTATATGTCTGGTCGGCGCATGCGCAATAACGGTATATGCATGAACATATTCTTACTTCTCCGGGAGGGGGATCATGATATAGCATGTATGTTTTGTGACTCGTTTCTAGTCCCGTTATCGTAATTTGCAGGCACAACAATGTGTGACCTGCTGCTCCCTGCTTCATAGCAGCAGGTACTGGTACGACGCTAGGCGTTAGGGTCCAGCAAGGGCGGACAGACCGCCGTAATCAGCGCCTACCAGGATAGAAGCAGAATCTTCTAAATCATTGTTCGTTGTAAACAAATGTGATACCATGGAAGAGGTCAACTTACCTGCAGGTTATTGGGACGATCACTAAACGTCTGATCAGCAAACGTGATCGCTAATCTTAGGATTATCAACTATGTTGATAGACTAGTTTTACTAGTTCGCGAGAGGAAGTGTCACGCGAGTGGGGAATTCACCCTAAGTTATAAACTGGCCAGTCGCGTCTTGTGTTGTTTTCTTTTTTTGTTTTTGTTGTTGTTTTTGTTGTTTGCTTCTGTAGGTATTCACGTCACCCGTTCCGAGCACAGAACAGTGTTTTGCCTTCGGAGCGGACGTCGTGAGTTGGCTACAGAAGCAACAAATTGTGACGTTTTATGTTAGTAAGTGTTGTATGTAGATACTGTAAATAATTCATGTCATTCATTTAACATCTTTCTTGTGCCTTACCCCACAGCTGCCCGTACACCTGTCAGAGATCACGCTCGGTTGTCTTGTCAGCATGGGGTTTGCGGGACGCCGTAAACCCACATGTAACAGACACAGACGCAGACGACGAAGACGCAGACGACGGAAACTGCCTATCCTATAAGCTCCCCCGAAGCCTTCGGCTCCGGTGAGCTAAAAAACACAAACTTTCAATCCCCCAGGCCAAGGATGCTACATATAAAATTTGGGCCCAGTCGGCCCAGTGGCTTCAGAGGAGACGTCGTTTGAAAGTGTTGACGAAGACACCGCAGACGACGACGGATAACTGCCTATCCTATAAGCTCCTCCGGAGCCTTCAGCTTTGGTGAGCTAAAACCACAAAACCTGTAAAGGCATATATGGTGAATATTTCCATAAACTCTCATACAGCATACGGTCTGAGGAACTGGTTTTTGAAAGTATTTTTTTTTTTTTTCATTTTTTTTATTTCATTTTGGTTTTCCTGGCAACGAATAGAAATGAGCAGTAGGCCTAAAATCATATGACAGATAGTGGATTGCCTAAGGAACACTTCTATGAAAGTTTAGTCAAAATATCTGCAAAGGCTTGGCAGTTAAGGCCATTTTTCAATTGCCCCCATATAAGTCTATTGAAAATCTAAGTTGCCATAGCAACTAAACTTAAAACCCAAATTTCATAAAAAAACACAACACTTATAAAGGCAAATATGGTGAATATTTCCATAAAAATCTCAGCCTCATAGAGCATACGGTTTCTGAGAAGATGATTTTTAAGTAATTCTTTTTTCTATTTTTTTTTTTTTTTTTTTTTTTTTTTTTGCATTTTGGTTTCCATGTCAACCAATAAAACTGAGCAGTAGGCCTAAAATCATATGGCAGATAGTAGATTGCCTAATGAACATTTCTATGAAAGTTTTGTCAATATATTTGCAGAGGCTTGACAGTAAATGCCATTTTTCAATTTTCCCCATTATAAGTCTATGGAAAATCTAAGCTGCCATAGCAACCAACCTCAAGAGCCGAATTTCACAAAAAAAAAAACACAAAACCTTTAAAGGCAAATATGGTGAATATTTTCATAAAGTCTCTGCCTCCTAGAGCATATGGTTTCTGAGGAGAGGAATTTTTAAGTGTTTTTATATATATATATTTTTTTTTTTCATTTTGGTTTCCATGTCAACCAACAAAAATGTGTAGTAGGCCTAAAATCATATGGCGGATAGTAGATTGCCTAAGGAACTTTTCTATGGAAGTTTTGTCAAAATATCTGCAGAATCTCGGCAGTAAATGCCATTTTTCAATTGTCCCCATTATAAGTCTATGGAAACTCTAAGTTGCCATTGCAACCAAACTAATGAGCCGATTTCCATAAAAAACACAAACTTTCAATCCCCCAGCCCAAGAATTCTACAGATAAAATTTGGGTCAAATCGGCCCAGTGCTTTCAGAAGAGTTGTCGTTTGAAAGTGTTGACGCAGACGCCGCAGACGACGACGGACAACTGCCTATCCTATAAGCTCCCCCGGAGCCTTCGGCTCTGGTGAGCTAAAAATACAGAACTGAAGTGACTGTCCATAATATTATTGAATCATGGACTCCACTCTATGCGTGCTTTTTTAAGTTCTTTACCCATTTCTGTATTACGAATTCTGGATACCGAGGTGAATAAATTCTACGATAGTCCTAATCAGTTATACGACGCATGCTCTTTTAACTAGAGGTTATGCTCAGCATGCTCTTCGTCCTTTCATTGATTCTGAAATTAATCAAAATCGTCATTACATCAAAATATCCTTCATTAATAAGGGTTTGGATTTCATAGATTTACCTGGTATCTTCCGGGACAGTTCGGTTATTTCATCCATTCCCGCTTATTTTCACAATTCTGAAACACCCATAATTTGCTATAAATACAATAAACCTGTTAGGTCTATCATTTTTAATTTCAATAAACTTGTTTCTGATCTTGATATTGACACTAATACTCCTGATACATGTGATTGTAAAAATCAGTGTATTGTTATCCGGCTGCTGGTCATATTATTACTGGCAATTTAAAAATTATTCCTGATTCTAGGATACGCAATATAATATCTAAAGGACCAAAATATCGATTTCCTTCTAAAATTGAGACCAATAAATGTAGAGATGAAATCGCTGCGGCCTTGAATGAATTTGGTAATCGATGGTGTAAACGAGAGTATGTTGAGCATAAAGCTCTTAAGGAATGGAAACTTAGCATTCTGAAATTAGTAAACAAACGCATTTCTTTTTATTCGCAAAATACGAAACTATTACCTCCTAAACCTAAGACGTCTTTACGTCACCTTCAACTAGGTAATCAAGACTTTCATAGGACGTTTGTTTTGGCTCCAGCTGATAAGGCCGCTTACAATGTGGTCGTTGTTTGACGGCTTCACTATGTTAACACTCTTAAGCAAGAACTTGGTGGTACTAAGGCCTATGAACTTAGCCTTTAGCTGTAGAGAGGGTTTTAGTTGATGACCACATTTGTCATTCAGTCACCAAGTTTGCTGTCTGTGTTACAGAAGACCAAGACAAGCTTCCTACGTTATATTGGCTACCTAAACTTCATACAAAGCACGGTTTATTGCAGATTCAAGCTCTTGTTCCACCACTGAACTCTCCAAATTATTAACCTCATTTAATACAGAACGGGAATGTGTAAAGTTTAACAAAATAGTCCACACCGTTCATGATATTTTTCCAGCCAAAACTGAGAGACAATCGACCCGCCAGTGCTTTCGGTGCTTTCATTTACGAGTACTGTGGTTCTTTGATAATTTGTGTTCACGGAGATGTTGCATTGATGAGTTAAGGAGGCCTTCATGCGGACTGAACAATTTATTTTTCTAAATCGCGACGGAAGTAAGGGCGAGGATTGTGGCCGCGTAAAATCGATTTAAGCCCCGCCAGTGGAAATCTTTCCACAGACCGTTCCAAGGCGGTTCTTCTGTAGCGGTTTATTTATGTTGTTGTTTGTTACTTACTGTGTGTATCACTTGTGTCTTTTTATTTTGGATGGCCATATGGCCATTTTGTGGGAAAGTAACTGTCCTTATGGCCTTCCTTTGTTTAGGTTTCCATTATGGTCTGGCCGCTTAATGTTTGCGCTTCTTTCCCTTTGGTGTCTTTGATGGGTGGAGTAAGTTAATTGTATCGATTCCTGATCTTTGTTTTACTTCTACTTTTCATGTTTGACTGCCATCAAAAAGCATGTGATAAAATATTGCGACAAAGTCTTCGAAAGAACGGGTAGAAATCTGTTTACTTCTATAAAAATTCTAATGAAGTTTGTAAAGTAGAAGTAAAACAAAGATCAGGAATTGATACAATTAACTTACTCCATCCATAAAAGACACCAAAGGGAAAGAAATACAAACATTAAGCGACCAGACCATAATGGAAACCTAAACAAAGGAAGGCCATATGGACAGTTACTTTCCCACAAAATGGCCATATGGCCATCCAAAATTAAAAGACACAAGTGATACACACAGTAAGTAACAAACAACAACATAAATAAATCGCCACAGAAGAGCCGCCTTGGAACGGTCAGTGGAAGATTTCCACTGGGGGGCTTAAATCGATTTTACGTGGCCACAATCCTCGCCCTTACTTCCGTCGTGATTTAGACAAAAAAATTTGTTCAGTCCGCATGAAGGCCTCCTAACTCATCAGTGCAACATCTCCGTGAACACAGAAATCAAAGAACCACAGAGGTGAGACAACGGTGAGGACTCGACAGCAAGAAACCACTGAAATGCTGGAGCAAAAGAAAACCAACAGTTAGACTCCGATGAGCCCGACCAGAGACAGAGCATCAGGCACCAACCAACATTATCTCTTTAATTTTCAATAAGCTTTTACGTTGGAGCCGTCATAGAATCTGAGGCCTGACCCACCGGCGTGCAATTAAAGAGGGAAGCAAAGTTGCCAACCGTGATTGGGTTAACTACCTTGCATGCAGTCTGTCGTATAATATCCATGTTGTACCCAATCTTTTTATATCGAAGAATGATTTTACGAAATTGGGTGCTGAAGTCATTGCGGTTATATATTTTTCTGAATTTATAAATTCAGAATTCAATTACATTGTACTATATGGTCATGTCAGAAAGTGTGTGAAGCTCTCACCTTTCTACTTGACAATATTTATATAAGATTTGGTTTTGTTTGTTTGATTTGAAGTTTGGTACTAAGTTATTTAGACAGGTTGTGTGTATTCCGATGGGAATTCAATTTATAAATTTATAAATTTGTAAATTTGAAATCCAGGCGTTTTCGTGCTTCAAGTCTGTCTACTTATGATTTTTCCACCCTTTACACTACACTTCCTCATAATCTAATGAAAAAAACTTTATGATTTAATTGAATGGACATTTCATTGGGAGGATACCCTCTATCTTGCATGTAATGTAAGAAATGCTTTTTTCACTTCTGAGGAGCATAAAAATTGTACTATATGGTCATGTCAGAAAGTGTGTGAAGCTCTCACCTTTCTACTTGACAATATTTATATAAGATTTGGTTTTGTTTATTTGATTTGAAGTTTGGTACTAAGTTATTTAGACAGGTTGTGTGTATTCCGATGGGACTAATTGCGCACCACTCGTGGCTGATTTGTTTTTGTTTTGTAATGAGAGAGACCTCATGATGTCCCTTTCTGCTGAAACCCAGTCTGGATTAATTGAAGCTTTAGAACCACTCCTAGATACTTCCCTGTCCTACATCATAGTGTAGACTATATTTTCTTGTCCTTTGGGATCATTGATTCCATTGTGGAATTTTGAAAATATCTGAGGGTCAATGATGAGGCCTAATTGGCCGAAACTAACTAGTCTGGCCCCAAAAACATATACACTCCATATTTTCAGTTCTGTTGTGTATTCCTTGCTTCCAAAGGATAACCCTTTTATAGAACATATTTAACTTCACTACAGCTGGTGTGTGGGAATGTGTGGCGGCGGTAAAACGTCTCCCTGCCCTACATCATAGTGTAGATTATATTTTCTTGTCCTTTGGGATCATTGATTCCATTGAGGAATTTTGAAAATATCTGAGGGTCACTGATCACTTTCTAAATTATTAACTTCCTGTCTTACTGCTATTAAAATGCATGTGATTAAATATTGTGATAAAGTGTTTGAAAGATCAGGAAGAAATCTGTTTTTGGTCTATAAAAAAATCGAATGAGGTTTTTAAATAAATTGAAATCCAGACATTTTCGTGCTTCAAGTCTGTCTACTTACGATTTTTCCACTCTTTACACTACACTTCCTCATAATCTAATAAAATAAAAGCTTAATGATTTAATTGAATGGGCTTTTCACAGAGAAGATTCTCTCTATCTTGCATGTAATGTCAGAAATGCATTTTTCACTTCTAAAGAGCATAAGAATTATACACTTTGGTCATGTCAGAAAGTGTGTGATGCCCTCACCTTTCTACTTGACAATATTTATATTAGATTCGGTACTAAGTTATTTAGACAAGTTGTGGGTATTCCGATGGGTACGAATTGCGCACCTCTTGTGACTGATCTGTTCTTGTATTGTTATGAAAGAGACTTCATGTTGTCGCTTTCCATTGATAACCAATCTGAAATTATTGAAGCTTTTAGCTCCACTTCTAGCTATTTAGATGATTTATTAAATATTGATAATACCTATTTCGTCGGTTTGATCAGTCAGATTTACCCCCCAGAACTTCAATTAAATAAAGCAAATTCTTCTGATACCGAGGCCCCGTTTTTGGATTTACATCTATCTATTTTAGATGGGTTTGTTTCGTGCAAAATTTATGATAAACGAGATGACTTTGATTTTGAGATTGTAAATTTTCCTCTTTTGGAATGGTGATGTTCCTCGTGCGCCATCCTATGGCGTTTATATTTCGCAATTAATTCGATTTGCTAGAGAGTGTAGTCATGGAACTGACTTCAACACTCTTAATAAATTATTAACGGCTTAACTCCTTAATCAGGGTTATCGGTACCATAAACTACGCAAAGCATTTTCAAAATTTTATAGACGCAATTCTGATTTAATTTCAAAATTCAATATTGGACTTAAATCTCTTCTGCAACAAGGTCTATCGGAACCCGAATTTTATGGTGACTTAGTATATAAATTCCGAAAAATATATAGCCGCAATGACTTCAGCACCCAATTTCGTAAAATCATTCTTCGATATAAAAAGATTGGGTACAACATGGATGTTATACGACAGACTGCATGCATGGTAGTTTACCCAATCACGGTTGGAATCTTTGCTTCCCTCTTTAATTGCACGCCGGTGGGTCAGGCCTCAGATTCCATGACGGCTTCAACGTAAAGGCTTATTGAGAATTAGTGAGATCTAATTCTTGGTAATGTTGGTTGGTGCCTGATGCTCTGTCTCTGGTCGGGCCCATCGGAGTCTAACTGTTGGTTTTCTTTTGCTCCAGCATTTCCGTGGTTTCTTGCTGTCGAGTCCTCACCGTTGTCTCACCTCTGTGGTTCTTTGATTTTTGTGTTCGGGGAGATGTTGCACTGATGAGTTAGGAGGCCTTCATGCGGACTGAACAAATTATTTGTCTAAATCGCGACGGCAGTAAGGGCGAGGATTGTGGCCACGTAAAATCGATTTAAGCCCCCCAGTGGAAATCTTTCCACTGATCGTTCCAAGGCGGTCCTTCTGTGGCGATTTATTTATGTTGTTGTTTGTTACTTACTGTGTGTATCACTTGTGTCTTTTAATTTTGGATGGCCATATGGCCATTTTGTGGGAAAGTAACTGTCCTTATGGCCTTCCTTTGTTTAGGTTTCCATTATGGTCTGGTCGCTTAATGTTTGTATTTCTTTCCCTTTGGTGTCTTTGATGGGTGGAGTAAGTTAATTGTATCGATTCCTGATCTTTGTTTTACTTCTACTTTACTAATTGGCCGAAACTAGCTAGACTGGCCCAGAAAACATATGCACTCCATATTTTCAGTTCTGTTGTGTATCCCTTGCTTCCAAAGGATAACCCTTTTATAGAACATATTTAACTTCACTACAGCTGGTGTGTGGGAATGTGTGGCGGCGGTAAAACGTCCCCCCAACAGAACTTCAGTTAAATAAAGCAAATTCTTCTGATACCGAGACCCCGTTTTTGGATTTACATCTATCTATTATAGATGGGTTTGCTTCGAGCAATTTTATGATAAACGCGATGATTTTGATTTTGAGATTGTTATCTTTTTCCTTTTTTGGATGGTGATGTTCCTCGTGCGCCATTCTATGGCGTTTATATTTCGCAATTAATTCGATTTGCCAGAGTGTGTAGTCATGTTACTGACTTCAACACTCGTAATAAATTGTTAACGGCTAAACTTCTTAATCAGGGTTATCGATAACATACACTACTGGAAGCCTTTTTCAAAATTTTATAGACGTCATTCTGATTATATTTCAAAATTCAATATTGGACTTAAACCTCTTCTGCAACAATCAGATTCTATGACAGTCCCAGTGTAAAGGCTTATTGAGAATTAGAGAGATCTAATTCAAGATAATGTCGGACCCATCGGAGTCTAACTATTGGTTTTCTTTTGCTCCAGCATTATAGTGGTTTCTTGCTGTCGAGTCCTCACCGTTGTTTCATCTCTGTGGTTGTTTGATTATTTGTGTTCACGGAGATGTTGCACTGGTAATTTAGGAGGCCTTCATGCGGACTGAACAAATTATTTGTCTAAATCGCGACGGAAGTAAGGGCGAGGATTGTTGCCATGTACAATCGATTTAAGCCCCCCAGTGGAATTTGTTTCCGTTCCAAGGCGGTTCTTCTGTCGCGGTATATTTTTGTTGTGTTTTCTTTGGGTGTTTGTGATGCTAATATTATTTTATTTTGGATAGCCTATTGGCCATTTTGTGGGAACGTAACTGTCCTTTTGGCTTTCCGCTTTTGTTGTTTCCATTAGGTATGTTGTTTCATGTTTGTGCTTCTTTCCCTTTGGTGTCTCTGATGGGAGCTGTGGGTTGATTGTATCGATTCCTGATCATTGCCTGCACTTCAAGTTTGCATTTATTTCCAATGGCACAGGGATGTTGCTAATGCAAGAAAGTACTTGCTGTAATAACCGTTGGTACCTCCAAAACGTCTTCTTCTTGGACAGGCCTTTTAGAAGGAAATCAGGATCGGATTTGGGGCAAATTAACTGGCAGATCTGACAACAATATTTTTCTTGTGCAAATGTATTGAGGAACCTTAAAACGCATGTTGTTGGCACAACTAACAATAACTATTAATTAGTCAATACATGTATACGCCATGATCGTTACGTGCGTTATATATATATATGCAAGCAAACTATACTCATGAAATGATGACAACAAATAATTCAGCTTAAGGTTCCTCAATACAGTTATTTCACTACATTTGGGGTACTGAAAAAATCATATTTGCAAATAATTACCCAAGAAGATTTTTCATCAGATGGTAGTCCATGTAAATGTAAGAATATGAAAGCCAAAGATTTTTATTCGAAAGTCACCATTTTAGTAAATTATTGCATTTTTCCTTGGTTTTGCAAAAAAATGACATCTCAATCCACAGAACCACAATGTGTAAAATACTATCATAGAAATGTGGTTCAAGGTTTCCTTTAGGCACTGCAACAGAGGAATTTCAAATAAAATACCTAAATAGAACTGAAAATTAATGATTCCCAAAAATTCAAAAAATGTAATTATCTCACCTGAACTATTTTAAATTCAGTGTATGGTAGCCAAAAAGGACCAGTTCTACCAATTTGGCAACAAGCTCATTGATTGGGTTGAGGTGTTGAAATCTCTTGCATTTAGCTTGTAAAATGATTGCCCTTCTTCGGTGCTTTTAGTACTTCATTTTATATATTTCATTCATGCAGTTTGTAACAATGTATGCAAATTACTGATTGTGTTTACAGGATGGGTGCTTTGATATTGGATAAATCAAAATAATTGAAACTAAGATAAGCCAACAGTTTATCCCCATATTTGAACTGAAGGACTGAAAACAGCCTGTTCATCACCAGAAACTTTGTCCAAAAGGCTTCTGATCACAGCCAATATCTGCAATGGTATAGTAATTATTTTTACCCATTGATTTGTTACATTGGTTCACATGAGCCACCATAAACAAATAATTGATTTTTGCACTGGTGAACTTCTGGACAACACAAAGTTTATATTTATCTAATCCAATTAATGATCTGTTATGTCACCTACCTACCAATGTGTAGGCTGGTGAAAACTCATAGAAACCCAATGCATTTAATATGTTTTGATGAAAAAAGTTTCAAAAATCTCATTTTCTCACTTTGTTTACTAGAAGCTGGGCTGAACAACACCAACCTGGAAAACGTGACACATAAAAAATAGTTCGGAAATGAATGCATACTATGCATAAATTAACGAACAAATTATGTTAGAAAGTACGTGAAATTAGTTGCAATACAGTTTGAAAAATGAATATTATGTTTTAAATTAAAAACAATGGTGTACTATTGTAATTTTTGCAAATTAGTTCCAAAGCGTATGCATGCGTTTTTCCTTGGCAAGATGGATATCTCTTTCAATTTGACAGCTACAATAATTTATCAGTGATGACATGCTTCTAAGATAGGCGACGTCATAATGCTATATGCAGGAAGAAGGCTATAAAGCTGAATTTTCAAGGTATATTCATTGTTGATGGGAAAAATAGAATGTGGAAGGACATAATTGATGAAATCTGAGCAGTTCAGATTTACCGCAAAAAAGGAAGATGGCGGCGCCCATGAAGAAAAACATGTTAAAAAAATCTGGTTTTCAATTCAGGTAGGCTTTTTGATAGAAAGCGTTGTCCGAGTCGCTAGTATTTGTTGTGAACTATTGATCTGCAGCTGTTTTAGTAACTTTTAAAAAGTCTAGAAGGCGTTTTCATTTTTTTTCCTGGTGAAAGTGAAAAATACAGAAATGCATTTATTTTCAAAGGCACTAAGATGTTGTTAATGCAAGAAAGTACTTGCTGTAATAACCTTTAGCACCTCCAAAACGTCTTCTTCTGGGACAGGCCTTTTAAAAGGAAATCAGGATCGTATTTTGGGAAAAATTAACATGCAGATCTGACACCTATATTTTTCTTGTGCAAATGTGTTGAGGAACCTTAAAACGCATGTTGTTGGCACAACTAACAATATTAATTAGTCAATACATGTATACGCCATGATCGTTACGTGCGTTATATGGGCCCTTGGTACTTATCGCCTATGCGAGCAGCGAAAGTTCAGGCGAGCCTGCGCATCCGCGCAGTCTCGCCATAACCTTCGCTGATCGCTTATACAAGCAGTGGATCAAGAGGAACCTTCAGACAGAAAGCCATATCCCTGGCCCCTCTAAATGGCTGGGCATGCGCAGTTAAATTTGTCATGACGGAATGCTCGAAGACCCAAATTCGCTTGGCGGGGCTCATATATATGCGCAAGCAAAATATACTCATGCTATGATGACAACAAATAATTCAGCTTACACATGAGAAACGGTCCCGTTGAAAGTCTCCAATTTACGCTCTTTGTCCCCTATCCTGCTGAATAATTAATTTTGTCACTCCAATTTCTATCAGTCAATCAAATTATTTGATATTATATTCGTGTAAATTCACAAACTGAATAACAAGCAGTGTAGTTCCTGAATTGTCATCAGATATGGATCGAAATTTTTGCAACGGTAGAAGTTTTTTGCAAAGGTAGAGGTTGTCGTGTTCAGCGGTACAAGGGTTAAATGTGGTGTATCGATATATTTAGGTTTAGCAACACTTACGAGGGTCGTTCAATATTTATCTGGCCTAACACCGAGTTACTGCTACAGTATATAATTGCAACACGCAACACTATGACCTTGTCCGGAACAGTCCTTCGTGGGCGCACAATGTCCGTGTTGGGGACATTGCAGTTACACTTATAGAATATCAACACTAAACTTGGATTATCTTTGGATTATCCCAGTGTCCGTGCTGGGAACAGTCTATTAAACATACTTTAAGAAGTGTTCGTGCTGGGAATAGTCTATTAAACACAACAGGACCATTGGTCCTGAATCGCTCACCTGACGTCAATCATTGATATGAGGCATTGTTGATATAAGGCATCGTTAATATGAGGCATCGTTGATATAAGACAACGGTGATACGAGGCATCAGTGATATGAGGCATCAGTGATATGAGGCAGTGATGATATGGATGATGAGTATAGAATGATGTAAAGGGGTTTATGTGTCCCCCACCCCTGTTACTACATTTTATTCGGCGGTGAGCAGCTATAGATGTAATCGCCACGGTATAACACAGAGGCAAAAACTGGTTGGTGAAAGTCATTACTGTGAATATACTGGTTAATATAAAGTTTATATAAAACATTATGGTGCCATAAACACTCATCAGGTCCTTATCATCAACAGGAAGGGAGAAAGAACATTATGTTAAGTATGTGAGGGTGTGAATGAGTGTGTGTACTTCATGTGTAATTCAAGTGTGATTCAAGTGTATTCCACTTGTATTAAGACAGAAATTTAATTGGGCCCAGACTAATTTTCATTCTGTCTTAACCTAAGTGGAATAGATTGCGAGTCAACTGTCCCTTTAAGTTTGTCTTTGTAAAATTATGTAACCAGTGTTGTTTATAAATATTAGACTTATTCCATATAAATATTGTAAAGGATTCTAAGTATCTTAGAATTTCCTTTGCGTTAATGCCCCACAAATGGACATAGATTCGAGGTTCCCTCGTGTTGTCCCGTCACATATACGTTTTGCCAGCCCCCGACATATGAAACCAGTGTCTTTGGTGGGAACAGTGTATTGAACATAGCTTCAGAAACTGTCCGTGCCGGGAACAGTCTATTAAGCATACCTACAGAAGTGTACGTGCTGGGAACAGTCTATAAATCATAGCTCCAGAAAGTTTACGTGATGGGAACAGTCTAACTGACATAGGTTCAGACAGTGTCCTTGGTGGGAACAGTCTATTAAACATACCTACAGGAGTGTCCGTCCGTCTATTGAACATACCTTCAGAAGTGTCCGTGCTGCGAAGAGACTAATATTCATAGCTACAGAAAGTATCCTTGTCGGGAACAGTCTTTAAAACATAATTACAGAAAGTGTCCTTGATGCCAACAGTCTATTAAACATGGCTACAGAAAGTGTCCTTGGTGGGGACATTCTATTAAAAATAGCTACAGAAAGTGTCCTTGGTGGGAACAGTTTATTAAACATACGTATAGAAAGAGTCCTTGTTGGAAAACGTCTATTAAACATATATACAGAAGTGTCCGTGCTGGAAACAGCCTATTAAACATAGCTACAAAAGGTGTCCATGCTGGGAACAGTCTATTAAACATAGCTACATGAAGTGTCCTTGGTGGGAACAGTCTGTTAAAAACGGCTACAGAAAGTGTCCTTGGTGGGGACATTCTATTAAACATAGCTACAGAAAGTGTCCTTGGTGGGAACAGTTTATTAAACATACGTATAGAAAGAGTCCTTGTTGGAAACAGTCTATTAAACATATATACAGAAGTGTCCGTGCTGGAAACAGCCTATTAAACATAGCTACAAAAAGTGTCCATGGTGGGAACAGTCTATTAAACATAGCTACTTGAAGAGTCCTTGGTGGGAACAGTCTGTTAAAAATGGCTACAGAAAGTGTCCTTGGTGGGAAAATTCTATTAAACATAGCTACAAAAAGTGTCCATGCTGGGAACAGTAAACAGTCTATTAAACATATATACAGAAGTGTCCGTGCTGGAAACAGCCTATTAAACATAGCTACAAAAAGTGTCCATGCTTGGAACAGTCTATTAAACATAGCTACATGAAGTGTCCTTGGTGGGAACAGTCTGTTAAAATGGCTACAGAAAGTGTCCTTGGTGGGAACATTCTATTAAACATAGCTACAAAAAGTGTCCATGCTGGGAACAGTCTATTAAACATAGCTACATGAAGTGTCCTTGGTGGGAACAGTCTGTTTAAAATGGCTACAGAAAGTGTCCTTGGTGGGAACATTCTATTAAACATAGCTACAAAAAGAGTCCATGCTGGGAACAGTCTATTAAACATAGCTACATGAAGTGTCCTTGGTGGGAACAGTCTGTTAAAAACGGCTACAGAAAGTGTCCTTGGTGGGGACATTCTATTAAACATAGCTACAGAAAGTGTCCTTGGTGGGAACAGTTTATTAAACATACGTATAGAAAGAGTCCTTGTTGGAAACAGTCTATTAAACATATATACAGAAGTGTCCGTGCTGGAAACAGCCTATTAAACATAGCTACAAAAAGTGTCCATGCTGGGAACAGTCTATTAAACATAGCTACATGAAGTGTCCTTGGTGGGAACAGTCTGTTAAAAACGGCTACAGAAAGTGTTCTTGGTGGGAACATTCTATTAAACATAGCTACAGAAAGTGTCCTTGGTGAGAATAGTCTATTAAGCATAGCAACAGTAAGTGTCCATGCTTTGAACAGTCTATTAAACATAGCTACAGAAAGTGTGCTTGATGGGAACTTCTTATTAAACATACGTATAGAAAGTGTCCTTGTTGGAAACAGTCTAATAAACATACCAACAGAAGTATCCGTGCTGCAAACAATCTATTAAAATACCTTCAGAAAGTGCCCTTGGTGTGAACAGTCTATTAACCATATCTACAGAAATGTCCGTGCTGGGAACAATCTATTAAACATACCTACAGAAAGTGTCCTTGATGGGAACAGTCTATTAAACATAGCTACAGAAAGTGTCCGTGCTGGGAACAGACTGTGAAGCGTACTACAGAAAGTGTCCGTGGTGGGAACAGTCTTTTAAATATACCTACAGAAAGTGTCCATGCTGGGACCAGTCTTTTAATGATAGCTTTAGAAAGTGTCCGTGCTGGAAAATGTTTACTAACCATAACTACGAAAAGTGTCCTTGGTGGGAACAGTCTATTTAACATACCTATATAATTGTCCGGGCTGGGAACAGTCTATAAACATACCTACAGAAGTGTCTGTGCTTGGATCAGTCTATAAAACATACCTACAGAAAGTGTCCTTGGTGGGAACAGTCTATTAAACATACCTATATAAATTGTCCTTGCTGGGAACAATCTATTAAAGGAGTCCATGTATAGAATCCACCAATCGCTAAAAACAATTGCAGGAAATTGTTCAAATGTCTAGTTTGCTTTAAATCATGTGTATTAAATAAGGCTAAAAGGGATGCCCTTTGAGAACCATGAACCATGAACGCATTCAAAAACGAAAATAGCAGAATCCATTTGTTGTTTGGGCCAGACAAGCTTGTTTTGCCATCAAGGCCTCATCAGTAGCCCTAAAAGAAATGCTGAAAACGAGTATCAGCGGTTACGAGTATCAGCGTAAAACGTGGAAAATGACGTTGAAAGTTGACGTTACGTCAGAAGAAATTTCCAGTTTAATTTAACGTTATGCGGCAAACTTTGATTACGGATTATTTTGCTCCAGACAAGTGGAAAGTGCATGGATTTGTATGCGGTTTGTAGCCTGCTTCCACAATAGAATAATTTTTGTCTTTTAGTCAGAATGTTTCTTTTGTAAGGACTAATTGATTCTAAATTAGCTGGGTTAAATGCTTCTTTAAATGGACATTTTACTGACTCATTTGATATTCATTTGGGATCACGATACATTAAAAAACATCCCTTCGAATTCAACGTTGTTCCTCTTCTTTGTCCTGATGCAAAATAAATAGATGACTGACGGATGTTTTTAAGGTAACCGGGCGCCAAGGGCACATAGGGGCTACCCCCAGTTTGCCAGCTGGGATTAGTTGTAGGTATTTTCCCTAGGCTGCCAATATGCTGACTCCAGTCTGCTTGACAGTTATCAGCTAGCCGATTGGGAGTTAGGTGACTTCTTTCGCGGAGGACCGCAACTTACTATTAGTATCAAAATAATTTCAACTATGAAAAGGTTTATTACCAGCAAATATTTTGTCACCAATACAAACTGGAATAGATTCATAAAACTTTATGTTAGGCATATTTTTATGTATTTTTTAATTGAAATCCTTTAATCAAAATTAAAGTGATTAACCAAACTATTGCAAAATATGCAGAGTTTGATTTTTTTGTTTGTTTTGATTTGTTACGACCCTTGAAAGTCTTATAAATTACTTAGTATGACACGCCAACTATTCAACAAAAATGCGAGGCGTTATCAAATTTCATAACAGTCATAAAAATAAATAACTTTTAATAAACGACGACTGTTATTCGCTTGACCCAAATGAAGAGAATAGAACACGATACATTTAAATTAATATGCAAAGATAACCCAAATTTTATGGTTTTCTGTATCTGCAACTGCTAATTTCCAGTGTCCCCACCACGGACACTTTGTTCCGGCGAACGACTGCTCCCACGAGCAACATCATGTTGTGTGTTGCAAATATACCCTACTCAGTTACTGGCCGTTGCAAGTGCGCGCTTTTCACATATTATGCATCAATGCCATATGCATGGTTACCCAAAAGTTTATCGGTCAGTCCATCACGAAAACACGCCTATATAATTTTCATCCCTTGAACCCCACTTTTATATAGTAAAACTGGGGTTTCCGGGGGTATACCTTATTTTTCTTATTTTGCTCTAAAATATAGATTGTGGGCACTCGTTAGAACCGCCTGGATGAGGCGGTTCTAACGAGTGCCCACAATCTATATTTTGAGCAGAAATTAGAAAAATATCACAATTTTTCATCATAAAATTTTCATTTTTTCGGCGATTAAGGTGGTAATGTATTTGTATAGGCGTGTTTTCGTATTGCGTGTGAGGTAAAACATGGCAGGGATCAGTGTTGCTGAATTTTCTTCACAAATTGATTGCAGTGATTAGATACCTGTCTTTGAAAAAGAAGACGAACCAGGACATTTATGAGGAATTGTGTGAAGTTTACGGAAAGCATTATGAAAACATGCCTATACAAATACATTGCCATCTTTATCGCCGAAAAAATGAAAATGTTAAGATGAAAAAGTGTGACATTTTTCTTATTTCTGCTCCAAACATATATTGTGGGCACTCGTTAGAACCGCCTCGCCGAGGCGGTTCTATCGAGTACCCACAACCTATGTCTTTGAGCAGGAATGAGGAAAATAATGTATACCCCTGCAAACCCCAGTTTTACTATATAAAAGTTGGGTTTAAGGGGGTCAAAATTATATAGGCGTGTTTTCATGATGGACTGCC
>OY757022.1:120861072-120886199 GCA_963580285.1 Lucinisca nassula | reverse complement strand
CTTTCAGTTCGGGGCCCTAATACGTTTGTACATATTGTTTGTTTGTTTGATTTGAGGTTTAACGTCCCCGTCAACACTGTAAAGGTCATTTTGGGGACGTTGCTTCCAATTTTGTGGGACTTTTACCCGACATTGAGATGAAATGACATCTCAAGCCCCGTCGCCCAATGAAACCAATAGGGTTTATAAGCATGGACGGTCCGCCTCGTACCGCGGTTCCTGGACAGGCTTAGATCTTCTAAGCGGTTTACCAGTACTAGTGTGCGGGCCGGATTCAGCTCTGCGTGGATGCATCATGCAGCCCATATATTTCTCTAAGCCCCTATGGGCGGGGGCTTAACGTTTGTACATATACATTATGATTCAATGGGGGTTTCAGGCAGGTAAATCATAATTTTCAGTAAATGTTATTATTCTAATTTCTCACATGAAATTATTCAAATTCATTCGTGCAGGTAATTGAAAATGTGGAAAGTGTAATGTTAACCTTTATGTCCAATATGTACTCGCACATGTTATTGAAGGTTTCCATAGTTCAAATATTTCCGAACTCTGTGTGTTCACAATTTATCCATTTTTAGAATGCATTCATCTGTTCGGAAATATTTGAAACATGGAGTGAGTGAGTGAGTTTAGTTTAACGTCCCACCAACAGCTAAGGTCATATGGAGACGGATCCTCGGTTTAAAGACTCATCTGAAAGTCTGGAGAAGCCCGGGATCAAACCTGCGATCCCTGGTTTACAAGGCAAGTAGCATAACCACTGCACCACAGGGGCTTCTAATTTGAAACATGGAAAACGTCAATTACATGTGTGAGTAGACCGTGGCCTAGTGGATAAATTCGCTTCGGTGTTTGGTTAAACTCTCGCACAGAAACGATAGCTCTGTCACTAGACCATCTCTCACTAAACTGGTACCCTGTATTCTATTAAAATATGCAAAAGGCATCAGGGGACAGTTAATCGCAGCACTTTTTTGTCCGCGTCACACCAAGTTTTTGAATCGTTATCGACAACGATAACCTCTGCAGGTAAGAAAAAGGGAGAGAACAAACCAATTAAGTCAGTTGTGTCATTTCTTATCAGATAACTGGCTTAGATAAAGATACTGACAGGCTCTAAAACAATCAAAGTCATAAGGATTCTACTGAAGCTGAATTTCGACCAAAACAGAGTCTACAGGTTATGATAAAACAGCAACTATGCATACCAGAAACTGCAAAAAAAGGGTATTTCATTTCTGAATGTGTTTGAGAAAGGTTCTACTGTGTTTTTGTTACAGTCAAAGCACTATTTTCTGAGTCTGGGGCATACTACAAGGTAAGAACTGAGCCCCAGACTAAAAAATCTCCATAAAAGAATCTGGGAGGAGTGTAACATTGCACTAGCCTTGTCATTCTCCACTACATGTATATAAAATGGAGTCAGCACAAGAAAACACTTTCTGGCTGCAAGAAACTACACTTACTTGGATAAGAAGAACTTCTTAACTTGCACATGTGCTGTCATCAGCAACTAGCAGCTAGACCTGGTGAGTATTCTGAGGTTACTAGCTACAGACTGGAAAAGAGAAAGAATCCTATCAGAATAATGTGTCCAAAGTACATTCTTGGACACACAGAAGGTCTTACAGTGCTGAAAAGGACATTGTTGTTAATATTAAGGACCTGGATAGGCTTTTGGGACATTTGCACAGCACAAATTTGAGATCTGTTTATGAGGCAACCTTTGCATCTATAGTGGTCATGGCACTGTTCATCATTTTTACTGAAATACCTATAATTTTTTCACAGAATGTGGCTCATGAGACAGGTCATAACATTTACACAGAGGTGGTTAGGGCAAAAATGGGCAAAATATCATATCAAGTACTCCTGTGAAAAATATTTAAATGGTCTCGTGCAAAATCAATGCGGTGTAATTTCAGACAAGCGCACACATTGCGATGCTGTACAAGCTTTTCACCAAAACCGATATCATCTGTGCGCCCTTGCCAAGCTCGACAACTGTTTTTGTTTAAAATATTCCTGTTGAACTGTCTTGGAATGCTGTTAATTGCTTTTTATGGTAGATTTTAATGCTTGATAGAATGCCTGTGCCACTGTGGAGTGGACTAGAGCCAAATTTTTGACTTCAGTAAAATTTTGCCCATTTCCCCAATGGAAAATTCATTCAAAATTGGGAAAAATGACCAAAAACAAAGCCAAACTAGCTTAAATTATACTCTTTAAGGCCATATTTAGATGTAAAAATATTCAAATCCTTGAAAATAAACAATATTTCCATCCCCAGTATGTGAACAAAAAGTTTAAGGGCACAGGCTGCAGTCTGGTGTAAGAAAACTGTTTGTCGGCTTTAAATCGGACAATCATACGGTACCTACAGCGTATCATTTCCTGCGTAAATATGGACTGCGCGATGCACAAAAACAATGCGGGTACTCATTCGACAAATAATAAGCTTTTCAAATTGCAGTGAATAAGACCCCAAAAGATGACTTGAATTTTTGGCGTTTTCCCTTAAGTTTGGAAGTTTTCTTTGATTTTCAGCCATTGGTGATCCCACATTTTAATTTGGCTTATTTGTAATAAAAACAAATAAAAAAGTGTTGACTAAAATACATGTTGTTGCTTTCATAGCCCTTTTGGAATTTCATTAATACTGAAGAGCGGCCGAATTCAATTCGGAGAATTGCGCACTAAGTCCATGATGGACGAAGCTTTCTGGAGATGTCATTTGATAATACACAGCAATGTGGTGAATAGGGATGCAAACAGTGATGTTTGATGTAAAACATGTAACTGATAGCACTGGCCCTAAATGACTGAATTGGTGGACATGGGCCGTAAACTTAAGAACCCACCCCCAATCCCCAAATTTTCCTAAAATGACTGGGCCTTTGAGATATTCATTATCTCCCCTTTGCTACTGATCAGAGTCTAAAGTGGATACCCTCTGCAGGTAAGAAAAAGGGAGAGAACAAACCAATTAAGTCAGTTGTGTCATTTCTTATCAGATAACTGGCTTAGATAAAGATACTGACAGGCTCTAAAACAATCAAAGTCATAAGGATTCTACTGAAGCTGAATTTCGACCAAAACAGAGTCTACAGGTTATGATAAAACAGCAACTATGCATACCAGAAACTGCAAAAAAAGGGTATTTCATTTCTGAATGTGTTTGAGAAAGGTTCTACTGTGTTTTTGTTACAGTCAAAGCACTATTTTCTGAGTCTGGGGCATACTACAAGGTAAGAACTGAGCCCCAGACTAAAAAATCTCCATAAAAGAATCTGGGAGGAGTGTAACATTGCACTAGCCTTGTCATTCTCCACTACATGTATATAAAATGGAGTCAGCACAAGAAAACACTTTCTGGCTGCAAGAAACTACACTTACTTGGATAAGAAGAACTTCTTAACTTGCACATGTGCTGTCATCAGCAACTAGCAGCTAGACCTGGTGAGTATTCTGAGGTTACTAGCTACAGACTGGAAAAGAGAAAGAATCCTATCAGAATAATGTGTCCAAAGTACATTCTTGGACACACAGAAGGTCTTACAGTGCTGAAAAGGACATTGTTGTTAATATTAAGGACCTGGATAGGCTTTTGGGACATTTGCACAGCACAAATTTGAGATCTGTTTATGAGGCAACCTTTGCATCTATAGTGGTCATGGCACTGTTCATCATTTTTACTGAAATACCTATAATTTTTTCACAGAATGTGGCTCATGAGACAGGTCATAACATTTACACAGAGGTGGTTAGGGCAAAAATGGGCAAAATATCATATCAAGTACTCCTGTGAAAAATATTTAAATGGTCTCGTGCAAAATCAATGCGGTGTAATTTCAGACAAGCGCACACATTGCGATGCTGTACAAGCTTTTCACCAAAACCGATATCATCTGTGCGCCCTTGCCAAGCTCGACAACTGTTTTTGTTTAAAATATTCCTGTTGAACTGTCTTGGAATGCTGTTAATTGCTTTTTATGGTAGATTTTAATGCTTGATAGAATGCCTGTGCCACTGTGGAGTGGACTAGAGCCAAATTTTTGACTTCAGTAAAATTTTGCCCATTTCCCCAATGGAAAATTCATTCAAAATTGGGAAAAATGACCAAAAACAAAGCCAAACTAGCTTAAATTATACTCTTTAAGGCCATATTTAGATGTAAAAATATTCAAATCCTTGAAAATAAACAATATTTCCATCCCCAGTATGTGAACAAAAAGTTTAAGGGCACAGGCTGCAGTCTGGTGTAAGAAAACTGTTTGTCGGCTTTAAATCGGACAATCATACGGTACCTACAGCGTATCATTTCCTGCGTAAATATGGACTGCGCGATGCACAAAAACAATGCGGGTACTCATTCGACAAATAATAAGCTTTTCAAATTGCAGTGAATAAGACCCCAAAAGATGACTTGAATTTTTGGCGTTTTCCCTTAAGTTTGGAAGTTTTCTTTGATTTTCAGCCATTGGTGATCCCACATTTTAATTTGGCTTATTTGTAATAAAAACAAATAAAAAAGTGTTGACTAAAATACATGTTGTTGCTTTCATAGCCCTTTTGGAATTTCATTAATACTGAAGAGCGGCCGAATTCAATTCGGAGAATTGCGCACTAAGTCCATGATGGACGAAGCTTTCTGGAGATGTCATTTGATAATACACAGCAATGTGGTGAATAGGGATGCAAACAGTGATGTTTGATGTAAAACATGTAACTGATAGCACTGGCCCTAAATGACTGAATTGGTGGACATGGGCCGTAAACTTAAGAACCCACCCCCAATCCCCAAATTTTCCTAAAATGACTGGGCCTTTGAGATATTCATTATCTCCCCTTTGCTACTGATCAGAGTCTAAAGTGGATACCCTCTGCAGGTAAGAAAAAGGGAGAGAACAAACCAATTAAGTCAGTTGTGTCATTTCTTATCAGATAACTGGCTTAGATAAAGATACTGACAGGCTCTAAAACAATCAAAGTCATAAGGATTCTACTGAAGCTGAATTTCGACCAAAACAGAGTCTACAGGTTATGATAAAACAGCAACTATGCATACCAGAAACTGCAAAAAAAGGGTATTTCATTTCTGAATGTGTTTGAGAAAGGTTCTACTGTGTTTTTGTTACAGTCAAAGCACTATTTTCTGAGTCTGGGGCATACTACAAGGTAAGAACTGAGCCCCAGACTAAAAAATCTCCATAAAAGAATCTGGGAGGAGTGTAACATTGCACTAGCCTTGTCATTCTCCACTACATGTATATAAAATGGAGTCAGCACAAGAAAACACTTTCTGGCTGCAAGAAACTACACTTACTTGGATAAGAAGAACTTCTTAACTTGCACATGTGCTGTCATCAGCAACTAGCAGCTAGACCTGGTGAGTATTCTGAGGTTACTAGCTACAGACTGGAAAAGAGAAAGAATCCTATCAGAATAATGTGTCCAAAGTACATTCTTGGACACACAGAAGGTCTTACAGTGCTGAAAAGGACATTGTTGTTAATATTAAGGACCTGGATAGGCTTTTGGGACATTTGCACAGCACAAATTTGAGATCTGTTTATGAGGCAACCTTTGCATCTATAGTGGTCATGGCACTGTTCATCATTTTTACTGAAATACCTATAATTTTTTCACAGAATGTGGCTCATGAGACAGGTCATAACATTTACACAGAGGTGGTTAGGGCAAAAATGGGCAAAATATCATATCAAGTACTCCTGTGAAAAATATTTAAATGGTCTCGTGCAAAATCAATGCGGTGTAATTTCAGACAAGCGCACACATTGCGATGCTGTACAAGCTTTTCACCAAAACCGATATCATCTGTGCGCCCTTGCCAAGCTCGACAACTGTTTTTGTTTAAAATATTCCTGTTGAACTGTCTTGGAATGCTGTTAATTGCTTTTTATGGTAGATTTTAATGCTTGATAGAATGCCTGTGCCACTGTGGAGTGGACTAGAGCCAAATTTTTGACTTCAGTAAAATTTTGCCCATTTCCCCAATGGAAAATTCATTCAAAATTGGGAAAAATGACCAAAAACAAAGCCAAACTAGCTTAAATTATACTCTTTAAGGCCATATTTAGATGTAAAAATATTCAAATCCTTGAAAATAAACAATATTTCCATCCCCAGTATGTGAACAAAAAGTTTAAGGGCACAGGCTGCAGTCTGGTGTAAGAAAACTGTTTGTCGGCTTTAAATCGGACAATCATACGGTACCTACAGCGTATCATTTCCTGCGTAAATATGGACTGCGCGATGCACAAAAACAATGCGGGTACTCATTCGACAAATAATAAGCTTTTCAAATTGCAGTGAATAAGACCCCAAAAGATGACTTGAATTTTTGGCGTTTTCCCTTAAGTTTGGAAGTTTTCTTTGATTTTCAGCCATTGGTGATCCCACATTTTAATTTGGCTTATTTGTAATAAAAACAAATAAAAAAGTGTTGACTAAAATACATGTTGTTGCTTTCATAGCCCTTTTGGAATTTCATTAATACTGAAGAGCGGCCGAATTCAATTCGGAGAATTGCGCACTAAGTCCATGATGGACGAAGCTTTCTGGAGATGTCATTTGATAATACACAGCAATGTGGTGAATAGGGATGCAAACAGTGATGTTTGATGTAAAACATGTAACTGATAGCACTGGCCCTAAATGACTGAATTGGTGGACATGGGCCGTAAACTTAAGAACCCACCCCCAATCCCCAAATTTTCCTAAAATGACTGGGCCTTTGAGATATTCATTATCTCCCCTTTGCTACTGATCAGAGTCTAAAGTGGATACCCTCTGCAGGTAAGAAAAAGGGAGAGAACAAACCAATTAAGTCAGTTGTGTCATTTCTTATCAGATAACTGGCTTAGATAAAGATACTGACAGGCTCTAAAACAATCAAAGTCATAAGGATTCTACTGAAGCTGAATTTCGACCAAAACAGAGTCTACAGGTTATGATAAAACAGCAACTATGCATACCAGAAACTGCAAAAAAAGGGTATTTCATTTCTGAATGTGTTTGAGAAAGGTTCTACTGTGTTTTTGTTACAGTCAAAGCACTATTTTCTGAGTCTGGGGCATACTACAAGGTAAGAACTGAGCCCCAGACTAAAAAATCTCCATAAAAGAATCTGGGAGGAGTGTAACATTGCACTAGCCTTGTCATTCTCCACTACATGTATATAAAATGGAGTCAGCACAAGAAAACACTTTCTGGCTGCAAGAAACTACACTTACTTGGATAAGAAGAACTTCTTAACTTGCACATGTGCTGTCATCAGCAACTAGCAGCTAGACCTGGTGAGTATTCTGAGGTTACTAGCTACAGACTGGAAAAGAGAAAGAATCCTATCAGAATAATGTGTCCAAAGTACATTCTTGGACACACAGAAGGTCTTACAGTGCTGAAAAGGACATTGTTGTTAATATTAAGGACCTGGATAGGCTTTTGGGACATTTGCACAGCACAAATTTGAGATCTGTTTATGAGGCAACCTTTGCATCTATAGTGGTCATGGCACTGTTCATCATTTTTACTGAAATACCTATAATTTTTTCACAGAATGTGGCTCATGAGACAGGTCATAACATTTACACAGAGGTGGTTAGGGCAAAAATGGGCAAAATATCATATCAAGTACTCCTGTGAAAAATATTTAAATGGTCTCGTGCAAAATCAATGCGGTGTAATTTCAGACAAGCGCACACATTGCGATGCTGTACAAGCTTTTCACCAAAACCGATATCATCTGTGCGCCCTTGCCAAGCTCGACAACTGTTTTTGTTTAAAATATTCCTGTTGAACTGTCTTGGAATGCTGTTAATTGCTTTTTATGGTAGATTTTAATGCTTGATAGAATGCCTGTGCCACTGTGGAGTGGACTAGAGCCAAATTTTTGACTTCAGTAAAATTTTGCCCATTTCCCCAATGGAAAATTCATTCAAAATTGGGAAAAATGACCAAAAACAAAGCCAAACTAGCTTAAATTATACTCTTTAAGGCCATATTTAGATGTAAAAATATTCAAATCCTTGAAAATAAACAATATTTCCATCCCCAGTATGTGAACAAAAAGTTTAAGGGCACAGGCTGCAGTCTGGTGTAAGAAAACTGTTTGTCGGCTTTAAATCGGACAATCATACGGTACCTACAGCGTATCATTTCCTGCGTAAATATGGACTGCGCGATGCACAAAAACAATGCGGGTACTCATTCGACAAATAATAAGCTTTTCAAATTGCAGTGAATAAGACCCCAAAAGATGACTTGAATTTTTGGCGTTTTCCCTTAAGGCATCAGGGGACAGTTAATCGCAGCACTTTTTTGTCCGCGTCACACCAAGTTTTTGAATCGTTATCGACAACTCCTGGAGAAAGCGATAACTTCTGTTTTGGTTTTAAATTGCTCCACACATGCATGAAATCAAAACAGAATACCAAAGAAACACTTCTCTGTTTGCATAGGCTGACAGCAGCAGCATTTCACTTACCCCACCCACTAATTTTTACATACAAAAAATCATGACTTCACCTCACTTTGACAGATCCTGTGAATTTACTCCCAAAACACCAGTACTTGGCACCTGTTGAAATGTCATGTACACTCAGTCACATGCAAAGAAATAGACAGAAAAGTATACCATAACCAGTAAACTTTTTCAGGAATCCTCTTTGAAAAACAGCCACTTTTTAGTGCCAAAGTTACCTTCGTGAATTCAGATATGCCGCTGCACCTTGAACTTGCACAGCATCCAGACAGCCGGGGTTTTAGTTTCGTATTCCATTTCATAAAAGTACAGATACTCAGCAAATAAGCCCACATTGGCAAAAAATATCCACATATCACAATTTCTATGAGCAACCATGCCATTATTGACCCTCCTACTATAATATTTTGAAAAACGTCCACCCTCAAATACGAAACTGTCCCCTGATGCCTTAAGTTTGGAAGTTTTCTTTGATTTTCAGCCATTGGTGATCCCACATTTTAATTTGGCTTATTTGTAATAAAAACAAATAAAAAAGTGTTGACTAAAATACATGTTGTTGCTTTCATAGCCCTTTTGGAATTTCATTAATACTGAAGAGCGGCCGAATTCAATTCGGAGAATTGCGCACTAAGTCCATGATGGACGAAGCTTTCTGGAGATGTCATTTGATAATACACAGCAATGTGGTGAATAGGGATGCAAACAGTGATGTTTGATGTAAAACATGTAACTGATAGCACTGGCCCTAAATGACTGAATTGGTGGACATGGGCCGTAAACTTAAGAACCCACCCCCAATCCCCAAATTTTCCTAAAATGACTGGGCCTTTGAGATATTCATTATCTCCCCTTTGCTACTGATCAGAGTCTAAAGTGGATACCCTCTGCAGGTAAGAAAAAGGGAGAGAACAAACCAATTAAGTCAGTTGTGTCATTTCTTATCAGATAACTGGCTTAGATAAAGATACTGACAGGCTCTAAAACAATCAAAGTCATAAGGATTCTACTGAAGCTGAATTTCGACCAAAACAGAGTCTACAGGTTATGATAAAACAGCAACTATGCATACCAGAAACTGCAAAAAAAGGGTATTTCATTTCTGAATGTGTTTGAGAAAGGTTCTACTGTGTTTTTGTTACAGTCAAAGCACTATTTTCTGAGTCTGGGGCATACTACAAGGTAAGAACTGAGCCCCAGACTAAAAAATCTCCATAAAAGAATCTGGGAGGAGTGTAACATTGCACTAGCCTTGTCATTCTCCACTACATGTATATAAAATGGAGTCAGCACAAGAAAACACTTTCTGGCTGCAAGAAACTACACTTACTTGGATAAGAAGAACTTCTTAACTTGCACATGTGCTGTCATCAGCAACTAGCAGCTAGACCTGGTGAGTATTCTGAGGTTACTAGCTACAGACTGGAAAAGAGAAAGAATCCTATCAGAATAATGTGTCCAAAGTACATTCTTGGACACACAGAAGGTCTTACAGTGCTGAAAAGGACATTGTTGTTAATATTAAGGACCTGGATAGGCTTTTGGGACATTTGCACAGCACAAATTTGAGATCTGTTTATGAGGCAACCTTTGCATCTATAGTGGTCATGGCACTGTTCATCATTTTTACTGAAATACCTATAATTTTTTCACAGAATGTGGCTCATGAGACAGGTCATAACATTTACACAGAGGTGGTTAGGGCAAAAATGGGCAAAATATCATATCAAGTACTCCTGTGAAAAATATTTAAATGGTCTCGTGCAAAATCAATGCGGTGTAATTTCAGACAAGCGCACACATTGCGATGCTGTACAAGCTTTTCACCAAAACCGATATCATCTGTGCGCCCTTGCCAAGCTCGACAACTGTTTTTGTTTAAAATATTCCTGTTGAACTGTCTTGGAATGCTGTTAATTGCTTTTTATGGTAGATTTTAATGCTTGATAGAATGCCTGTGCCACTGTGGAGTGGACTAGAGCCAAATTTTTGACTTCAGTAAAATTTTGCCCATTTCCCCAATGGAAAATTCATTCAAAATTGGGAAAAATGACCAAAAACAAAGCCAAACTAGCTTAAATTATACTCTTTAAGGCCATATTTAGATGTAAAAATATTCAAATCCTTGAAAATAAACAATATTTCCATCCCCAGTATGTGAACAAAAAGTTTAAGGGCACAGGCTGCAGTCTGGTGTAAGAAAACTGTTTGTCGGCTTTAAATCGGACAATCATACGGTACCTACAGCGTATCATTTCCTGCGTAAATATGGACTGCGCGATGCACAAAAACAATGCGGGTACTCATTCGACAAATAATAAGCTTTTCAAATTGCAGTGAATAAGACCCCAAAAGATGACTTGAATTTTTGGCGTTTTCCCTTAAGGCATCAGGGGACAGTTAATCGCAGCACTTTTTTGTCCGCGTCACACCAAGTTTTTGAATCGTTATCGACAACTCCTGGAGAAAGCGATAACTTCTGTTTTGGTTTTAAATTGCTCCACACATGCATGAAATCAAAACAGAATACCAAAGAAACACTTCTCTGTTTGCATAGGCTGACAGCAGCAGCATTTCACTTACCCCACCCACTAATTTTTACATACAAAAAATCATGACTTCACCTCACTTTGACAGATCCTGTGAATTTACTCCCAAAACACCAGTACTTGGCACCTGTTGAAATGTCATGTACACTCAGTCACATGCAAAGAAATAGACAGAAAAGTATACCATAACCAGTAAACTTTTTCAGGAATCCTCTTTGAAAAACAGCCACTTTTTAGTGCCAAAGTTACCTTCGTGAATTCAGATATGCCGCTGCACCTTGAACTTGCACAGCATCCAGACAGCCGGGGTTTTAGTTTCGTATTCCATTTCATAAAAGTACAGATACTCAGCAAATAAGCCCACATTGGCAAAAAATATCCACATATCACAATTTCTATGAGCAACCATGCCATTATTGACCCTCCTACTATAATATTTTGAAAAACGTCCACCCTCAAATACGAAACTGTCCCCTGATGCCTTAAGTTTGGAAGTTTTCTTTGATTTTCAGCCATTGGTGATCCCACATTTTAATTTGGCTTATTTGTAATAAAAACAAATAAAAAAGTGTTGACTAAAATACATGTTGTTGCTTTCATAGCCCTTTTGGAATTTCATTAATACTGAAGAGCGGCCGAATTCAATTCGGAGAATTGCGCACTAAGTCCATGATGGACGAAGCTTTCTGGAGATGTCATTTGATAATACACAGCAATGTGGTGAATAGGGATGCAAACAGTGATGTTTGATGTAAAACATGTAACTGATAGCACTGGCCCTAAATGACTGAATTGGTGGACATGGGCCGTAAACTTAAGAACCCACCCCCAATCCCCAAATTTTCCTAAAATGACTGGGCCTTTGAGATATTCATTATCTCCCCTTTGCTACTGATCAGAGTCTAAAGTGGATACCCTCTGCAGGTAAGAAAAAGGGAGAGAACAAACCAATTAAGTCAGTTGTGTCATTTCTTATCAGATAACTGGCTTAGATAAAGATACTGACAGGCTCTAAAACAATCAAAGTCATAAGGATTCTACTGAAGCTGAATTTCGACCAAAACAGAGTCTACAGGTTATGATAAAACAGCAACTATGCATACCAGAAACTGCAAAAAAAGGGTATTTCATTTCTGAATGTGTTTGAGAAAGGTTCTACTGTGTTTTTGTTACAGTCAAAGCACTATTTTCTGAGTCTGGGGCATACTACAAGGTAAGAACTGAGCCCCAGACTAAAAAATCTCCATAAAAGAATCTGGGAGGAGTGTAACATTGCACTAGCCTTGTCATTCTCCACTACATGTATATAAAATGGAGTCAGCACAAGAAAACACTTTCTGGCTGCAAGAAACTACACTTACTTGGATAAGAAGAACTTCTTAACTTGCACATGTGCTGTCATCAGCAACTAGCAGCTAGACCTGGTGAGTATTCTGAGGTTACTAGCTACAGACTGGAAAAGAGAAAGAATCCTATCAGAATAATGTGTCCAAAGTACATTCTTGGACACACAGAAGGTCTTACAGTGCTGAAAAGGACATTGTTGTTAATATTAAGGACCTGGATAGGCTTTTGGGACATTTGCACAGCACAAATTTGAGATCTGTTTATGAGGCAACCTTTGCATCTATAGTGGTCATGGCACTGTTCATCATTTTTACTGAAATACCTATAATTTTTTCACAGAATGTGGCTCATGAGACAGGTCATAACATTTACACAGAGGTGGTTAGGGCAAAAATGGGCAAAATATCATATCAAGTACTCCTGTGAAAAATATTTAAATGGTCTCGTGCAAAATCAATGCGGTGTAATTTCAGACAAGCGCACACATTGCGATGCTGTACAAGCTTTTCACCAAAACCGATATCATCTGTGCGCCCTTGCCAAGCTCGACAACTGTTTTTGTTTAAAATATTCCTGTTGAACTGTCTTGGAATGCTGTTAATTGCTTTTTATGGTAGATTTTAATGCTTGATAGAATGCCTGTGCCACTGTGGAGTGGACTAGAGCCAAATTTTTGACTTCAGTAAAATTTTGCCCATTTCCCCAATGGAAAATTCATTCAAAATTGGGAAAAATGACCAAAAACAAAGCCAAACTAGCTTAAATTATACTCTTTAAGGCTATATTTAGATGTAAAAATATTCAAATCCTTGAAAATAAACAATATTTCCATCCCCAGTATGTGAACAAAAAGTTTAAGGGCACAGGCTGCAGTCTGGTGTAAGAAAACTGTTTGTCGGCTTTAAATCGGACAATCATACGGTACCTACAGCGTATCATTTCCTGCGTAAATATGGACTGCGCGATGCACAAAAACAATGCGGGTACTCATTCGACAAATAATAAGCTTTTCAAATTGCAGTGAATAAGACCCCAAAAGATGACTTGAATTTTTGGCGTTTTCCCTTAAGGCATCAGGGGACAGTTAATCGCAGCACTTTTTTGTCCGCGTCACACCAAGTTTTTGAATCGTTATCGACAACTCCTGGAGAAAGCGATAACTTCTGTTTTGGTTTTAAATTGCTCCACACATGCATGAAATCAAAACAGAATACCAAAGAAACACTTCTCTGTTTGCATAGGCTGACAGCAGCAGCATTTCACTTACCCCACCCACTAATTTTTACATACAAAAAATCATGACTTCACCTCACTTTGACAGATCCTGTGAATTTACTCCCAAAACACCAGTACTTGGCACCTGTTGAAATGTCATGTACACTCAGTCACATGCAAAGAAATAGACAGAAAAGTATACCATAACCAGTAAACTTTTTCAGGAATCCTCTTTGAAAAACAGCCACTTTTTAGTGCCAAAGTTACCTTCGTGAATTCAGATATGCCGCTGCACCTTGAACTTGCACAGCATCCAGACAGCCGGGGTTTTAGTTTCGTATTCCATTTCATAAAAGTACAGATACTCAGCAAATAAGCCCACATTGGCAAAAAATATCCACATATCACAATTTCTATGAGCAACCATGCCATTATTGACCCTCCTACTATAATATTTTGAAAAACGTCCACCCTCAAATACGAAACTGTCCCCTGATGCCTTAAGTTTGGAAGTTTTCTTTGATTTTCAGCCATTGGTGATCCCACATTTTAATTTGGCTTATTTGTAATAAAAACAAATAAAAAAGTGTTGACTAAAATACATGTTGTTGCTTTCATAGCCCTTTTGGAATTTCATTAATACTGAAGAGCGGCCGAATTCAATTCGGAGAATTGCGCACTAAGTCCATGATGGACGAAGCTTTCTGGAGATGTCATTTGATAATACACAGCAATGTGGTGAATAGGGATGCAAACAGTGATGTTTGATGTAAAACATGTAACTGATAGCACTGGCCCTAAATGACTGAATTGGTGGACATGGGCCGTAAACTTAAGAACCCACCCCCAATCCCCAAATTTTCCTAAAATGACTGGGCCTTTGAGATATTCATTATCTCCCCTTTGCTACTGATCAGAGTCTAAAGTGGATACCCTCTGCAGGTAAGAAAAAGGGAGAGAACAAACCAATTAAGTCAGTTGTGTCATTTCTTATCAGATAACTGGCTTAGATAAAGATACTGACAGGCTCTAAAACAATCAAAGTCATAAGGATTCTACTGAAGCTGAATTTCGACCAAAACAGAGTCTACAGGTTATGATAAAACAGCAACTATGCATACCAGAAACTGCAAAAAAAGGGTATTTCATTTCTGAATGTGTTTGAGAAAGGTTCTACTGTGTTTTTGTTACAGTCAAAGCACTATTTTCTGAGTCTGGGGCATACTACAAGGTAAGAACTGAGCCCCAGACTAAAAAATCTCCATAAAAGAATCTGGGAGGAGTGTAACATTGCACTAGCCTTGTCATTCTCCACTACATGTATATAAAATGGAGTCAGCACAAGAAAACACTTTCTGGCTGCAAGAAACTACACTTACTTGGATAAGAAGAACTTCTTAACTTGCACATGTGCTGTCATCAGCAACTAGCAGCTAGACCTGGTGAGTATTCTGAGGTTACTAGCTACAGACTGGAAAAGAGAAAGAATCCTATCAGAATAATGTGTCCAAAGTACATTCTTGGACACACAGAAGGTCTTACAGTGCTGAAAAGGACATTGTTGTTAATATTAAGGACCTGGATAGGCTTTTGGGACATTTGCACAGCACAAATTTGAGATCTGTTTATGAGGCAACCTTTGCATCTATAGTGGTCATGGCACTGTTCATCATTTTTACTGAAATACCTATAATTTTTTCACAGAATGTGGCTCATGAGACAGGTCATAACATTTACACAGAGGTGGTTAGGGCAAAAATGGGCAAAATATCATATCAAGTACTCCTGTGAAAAATATTTAAATGGTCTCGTGCAAAATCAATGCGGTGTAATTTCAGACAAGCGCACACATTGCGATGCTGTACAAGCTTTTCACCAAAACCGATATCATCTGTGCGCCCTTGCCAAGCTCGACAACTGTTTTTGTTTAAAATATTCCTGTTGAACTGTCTTGGAATGCTGTTAATTGCTTTTTATGGTAGATTTTAATGCTTGATAGAATGCCTGTGCCACTGTGGAGTGGACTAGAGCCAAATTTTTGACTTCAGTAAAATTTTGCCCATTTCCCCAATGGAAAATTCATTCAAAATTGGGAAAAATGACCAAAAACAAAGCCAAACTAGCTTAAATTATACTCTTTAAGGCCATATTTAGATGTAAAAATATTCAAATCCTTGAAAATAAACAATATTTCCATCCCCAGTATGTGAACAAAAAGTTTAAGGGCACAGGCTGCAGTCTGGTGTAAGAAAACTGTTTGTCGGCTTTAAATCGGACAATCATACGGTACCTACAGCGTATCATTTCCTGCGTAAATATGGACTGCGCGATGCACAAAAACAATGCGGGTACTCATTCGACAAATAATAAGCTTTTCAAATTGCAGTGAATAAGACCCCAAAAGATGACTTGAATTTTTGGCGTTTTCCCTTAAGGCATCAGGGGACAGTTAATCGCAGCACTTTTTTGTCCGCGTCACACCAAGTTTTTGAATCGTTATCGACAACTCCTGGAGAAAGCGATAACTTCTGTTTTGGTTTTAAATTGCTCCACACATGCATGAAATCAAAACAGAATACCAAAGAAACACTTCTCTGTTTGCATAGGCTGACAGCAGCAGCATTTCACTTACCCCACCCACTAATTTTTACATACAAAAAATCATGACTTCACCTCACTTTGACAGATCCTGTGAATTTACTCCCAAAACACCAGTACTTGGCACCTGTTGAAATGTCATGTACACTCAGTCACATGCAAAGAAATAGACAGAAAAGTATACCATAACCAGTAAACTTTTTCAGGAATCCTCTTTGAAAAACAGCCACTTTTTAGTGCCAAAGTTACCTTCGTGAATTCAGATATGCCGCTGCACCTTGAACTTGCACAGCATCCAGACAGCCGGGGTTTTAGTTTCGTATTCCATTTCATAAAAGTACAGATACTCAGCAAATAAGCCCACATTGGCAAAAAATATCCACATATCACAATTTCTATGAGCAACCATGCCATTATTGACCCTCCTACTATAATATTTTGAAAAACGTCCACCCTCAAATACGAAACTGTCCCCTGATGCCTTAAGTTTGGAAGTTTTCTTTGATTTTCAGCCATTGGTGATCCCACATTTTAATTTGGCTTATTTGTAATAAAAACAAATAAAAAAGTGTTGACTAAAATACATGTTGTTGCTTTCATAGCCCTTTTGGAATTTCATTAATACTGAAGAGCGGCCGAATTCAATTCGGAGAATTGCGCACTAAGTCCATGATGGACGAAGCTTTCTGGAGATGTCATTTGATAATACACAGCAATGTGGTGAATAGGGATGCAAACAGTGATGTTTGATGTAAAACATGTAACTGATAGCACTGGCCCTAAATGACTGAATTGGTGGACATGGGCCGTAAACTTAAGAACCCACCCCCAATCCCCAAATTTTCCTAAAATGACTGGGCCTTTGAGATATTCATTATCTCCCCTTTGCTACTGATCAGAGTCTAAAGTGGATACCCTCTGCAGGTAAGAAAAAGGGAGAGAACAAACCAATTAAGTCAGTTGTGTCATTTCTTATCAGATAACTGGCTTAGATAAAGATACTGACAGGCTCTAAAACAATCAAAGTCATAAGGATTCTACTGAAGCTGAATTTCGACCAAAACAGAGTCTACAGGTTATGATAAAACAGCAACTATGCATACCAGAAACTGCAAAAAAAGGGTATTTCATTTCTGAATGTGTTTGAGAAAGGTTCTACTGTGTTTTTGTTACAGTCAAAGCACTATTTTCTGAGTCTGGGGCATACTACAAGGTAAGAACTGAGCCCCAGACTAAAAAATCTCCATAAAAGAATCTGGGAGGAGTGTAACATTGCACTAGCCTTGTCATTCTCCACTACATGTATATAAAATGGAGTCAGCACAAGAAAACACTTTCTGGCTGCAAGAAACTACACTTACTTGGATAAGAAGAACTTCTTAACTTGCACATGTGCTGTCATCAGCAACTAGCAGCTAGACCTGGTGAGTATTCTGAGGTTACTAGCTACAGACTGGAAAAGAGAAAGAATCCTATCAGAATAATGTGTCCAAAGTACATTCTTGGACACACAGAAGGTCTTACAGTGCTGAAAAGGACATTGTTGTTAATATTAAGGACCTGGATAGGCTTTTGGGACATTTGCACAGCACAAATTTGAGATCTGTTTATGAGGCAACCTTTGCATCTATAGTGGTCATGGCACTGTTCATCATTTTTACTGAAATACCTATAATTTTTTCACAGAATGTGGCTCATGAGACAGGTCATAACATTTACACAGAGGTGGTTAGGGCAAAAATGGGCAAAATATCATATCAAGTACTCCTGTGAAAAATATT
This sequence comes from Lucinisca nassula, assembly GCA_963580285.1. Classification (NCBI taxonomy): domain Eukaryota; kingdom Metazoa; phylum Mollusca; class Bivalvia; order Lucinida; family Lucinidae; genus Lucinisca; species Lucinisca nassula. The sequence continues at coordinate 120,868,200 of OY757022.1, read as the reverse complement.
TAAATGGTCTCGTGCAAAATCAATGCGGTGTAATTTCAGACAAGCGCACACATTGCGATGCTGTACAAGCTTTTCACCAAAACCGATATCATCTGTGCGCCCTTGCCAAGCTCGACAACTGTTTTTGTTTAAAATATTCCTGTTGAACTGTCTTGGAATGCTGTTAATTGCTTTTTATGGTAGATTTTAATGCTTGATAGAATGCCTGTGCCACTGTGGAGTGGACTAGAGCCAAATTTTTGACTTCAGTAAAATTTTGCCCATTTCCCCAATGGAAAATTCATTCAAAATTGGGAAAAATGACCAAAAACAAAGCCAAACTAGCTTAAATTATACTCTTTAAGGCCATATTTAGATGTAAAAATATTCAAATCCTTGAAAATAAACAATATTTCCATCCCCAGTATGTGAACAAAAAGTTTAAGGGCACAGGCTGCAGTCTGGTGTAAGAAAACTGTTTGTCGGCTTTAAATCGGACAATCATACGGTACCTACAGCGTATCATTTCCTGCGTAAATATGGACTGCACGATGCACAAAAACAATGCGGGTACTCATTCGACAAATAATAAGCTTTTCAAATTGCAGTGAATAAGACCCCAAAAGATGACTTGAATTTTTGGCGTTTTCCCTTAAGGCATCAGGGGACAGTTAATCGCAGCACTTTTTTGTCCGCGTCACACCAAGTTTTTGAATCGTTATCGACAACTCCTGGAGAAAGCGATAACTTCTGTTTTGGTTTTAAATTGCTCCACACATGCATGAAATCAAAACAGAATACCAAAGAAACACTTCTCTGTTTGCATAGGCTGACAGCAGCAGCATTTCACTTACCCCACCCACTAATTTTTACATACAAAAAATCATGACTTCACCTCACTTTGACAGATCCTGTGAATTTACTCCCAAAACACCAGTACTTGGCACCTGTTGAAATGTCATGTACACTCAGTCACATGCAAAGAAATAGACAGAAAAGTATACCATAACCAGTAAACTTTTTCAGGAATCCTCTTTGAAAAACAGCCACTTTTTAGTGCCAAAGTTACCTTCGTGAATTCAGATATGCCGCTGCACCTTGAACTTGCACAGCATCCAGACAGCCGGGGTTTTAGTTTCGTATTCCATTTCATAAAAGTACAGATACTCAGCAAATAAGCCCACATTGGCAAAAAATATCCACATATCACAATTTCTATGAGCAACCATGCCATTATTGACCCTCCTACTATAATATTTTGAAAAACGTCCACCCTCAAATACGAAACTGTCCCCTGATGCCAAAGCTATTTAGCTATAGGGTGAGGGAACCAGAAGACCGAAAAAAGCTGACTGTATCTCTGATTTTGGTTTAAAAAAAAAAAAACACCTGAGGATCATAAATAACATAGAAAGAGAAGTCTAAAACCGGAACCACTTTTCCAATCTAACTGGCTTGCAGCCGTCGCTGCAAGCCAAAAATCGTCCATTCTTAGAAAATATCCCAATTCTTTCCAAAGAAGTGGAATGTCTCCTAGTATTTCTAAGTGCAATGCTAAGAGGTGCAGGTTCTGTTCGCATTTAAGTACTGCGTATACCGTTTCTTCATCTGTAAACGGTAGACGCTTTTCTGCAGTTAACATGTCAGATATGACATGTAAGTCTACGGTTTTAATATATATAATAACCTGAAAGACTGCAAATTGTAAAATGCAGTACGTCGGGCAAACAAAGCGCATGTTAAAAACAAGAATTAACGAACACTATCGTAGAATGAGTAAGCCAAAAAAAATTTACACTTGCTTGTACTATCATGTCAAACGGACAGGTCATTCTATAAATGATATTCTTTTATAGCCAGTATGATGTAAATTCTACAGCTAGGTTTAATTTTTTAAAGGATATGAAACTGAATTAAAATGGGTTAAACTATTGCAGACACCTTTTCCATTGGGCTTAAAAGACAACATTTATCATGAGGGTAATATATCTAAAATGCCCGATTTTGATATTTTCTCGCTTCTGTACTGTCTAAAGCGTAAAACTAGATCGCACGGCACCAGCAAAAAAATGGTAATTATAAACGTAAATTACGTGCTTTTAAAAGAAACAATACCAAGCTGAAGTGACGGTCGATAATATTATTGAATTATGGACGCCACTCAATGCTTGCATTTCTAAAATAGAAGTGGAGTCAATGATCAGCAATCGATACAATCAACCCACAGCTCCCATCAGAGACACCAAAGGGAAAGACACACAAACATGAAACAACATACCCTAATGGAAACACCAGCAGCGGAAAGCCAAAAGGACAGTTACTTTCCCACAAAATGGCCAATTGGCTATCCAAAATAAAATAACACAAGCGACACAAACAACCAAATACAATCCTCGCCCTTACTTCCGTCGCGATTGACTGTTAGAATCTAACTGTTGGTTTTCTTTTGCTCCAGCATTTCAGTGGTTTCTTGCTGTCGAGTCCTCACCGTTGTTTCATCTCTGTGGGTGTTTGATTATTTGTGTTCTCGGAGATGTTGCACTGATGAGTTAGGAGGCCTTCATGCAGACAGAACAAATTATTTGTCTAAATCGCGACGGAAGTAAGGGCGAGGATTGTGGCCACGTAAAATCGACTTAAGCCCCTAGTGGAATTTGTTTCCGCTGACCGTTCGAATGCGGTTCTTCTGTCGCGGTTTATTTTTGTTATTGTTTGTCTTTGGGTGTTTGTGTCGCTTATATTATTTTATTTTGGATTGCCTATTAGCCATTTTGTGGGAAAAGTAACTGTCCTTGGGCTTTCCGCTATTGATATTTCCATTAGGGTCTGTTGTTTCATGTTTGTGTTTCTTTACCTTTGGTGTCTCTGATTCTATCGATTTCTGATCATTGCCTCCACTTCTATCATTTTTAATTTCAATAAGCTTGTTTCTGATCTTGATATTGACACTATCACTCCTGATACGTGTGATTGTAAAAATCCAGTGTATTGCTATCCTGCTGCTGGTCATATTATTACCGGCAATTTCAGTATTTTTCCTGATTCTAGGATACGAAATATAATTTCTAAAGGACCGAAATATCGATTTCTTTCTAAAATTGATTTCAATAATAAGTGTAGAGATGAAATCGCTGCTGCCTTGAATGAATTCGGTAATCGATGGTGTAAACGAGAGTATGCTGAGCATAAAGCTCTCAAGGAATGGAAATTAGCATTCTGAAACTTGTGAACAAACGCATTTCTTTCTACACTCAAAATTCGAACGTATTACCTCCTAAACCTAAACCTAAGGCGTCTTTATGTCACCTTAAGCTAGGCATTCTAGAATTTCATAAGAATAGAAGCGAAGGCATTGATCCGGAATCGATACAATTAACCCACAATTAATCAGTCAAATCCCCCTCCCACAACACCCAGAACTTCAGTTAAATAAAGCAAATTCTTCTAATACCGAGGCCCCGTTTTTTGGATTTACATCTATCTATTATAGGTGGGTTTGTATCTTGCAAAATTTATGATAAACGCGATGATTTTGATTTTGACATTGTAAATTCTCCTTTCTTGGATAGTGATTTTCCTCGTGCGGCATCCATTGACGTTTATATTTCGCAATTAATTCGATTTGCCCGAGTGTCTAGTTATGGAACTGACTTCAACGCTCGTAATAAATTGTTAACTGCTAAACTTCTTAATCAGGGTTATCGGCATCATAAACTACGGAAAGCCTTTTCAAAATTTTTAGACGTCATTCCGACTTATTTTCAAAATTCAATGTCCGAATTAAATCTCTTCTGCAACAAGGTCTATCGGAACCATAATTTTATCGTGACTTAGTATATAAATGCAGAAAAATATATAAATGCAATAACTTCAGCACCAAGTTTCGTAAAATGATTCTTCGATATAAAAAGATGGGATACAACATAAATATTATACGACAGACTTCATGCATCGTGATTTAACACAATGGCGGTTGACAACTTTGCTTCCCTCTTTAATTGCACGCCGGTTGGTCAGGCCTCAGATTCTATGACGGTTCCAGCGTAAAGGCTTTCTGGGAATTAGAGAGTATCTAAGTTAATGAAATGTTGGTTGATGCCTGAAGCTCTCTCTCTGGTCGGGCCCATCGGAGTCTAACTGTTGGTATAGAGGATATTTGATTTTTTCAGTGTAAGATCGAATTTTATTTCATCGAATGAACACCAAAACTGTTATTTTCACGAGTGGCGTAGCCACGAGTGAAAATAGCAGTTTTGGTGTTCATGAGTGAAATAAAATTTGATCTTGCACTGAAAAAATCAAATTTTCTGTTTCTTACATGCTTCAAAAGGCAATATTTAGCGTCTTTAATGGTGTCGCTCACATTCGGAGAAAATTATCTTTGTTCCTGTTCGTTTCGCGTCAATTTAGTAGTGTCCATCGTGTTTAGTGGGTTTACTATTGGGTGTAAACTGAAAGTTTGCACCTGAGAAATGGCCTGGGATGGTATTATTATGAATGATTAATGAAATAATTGAGAGAGTAGTTTTCCAAAGAAGTTGCTGGCAAGTCTAACGTCGCGCGACAAAAGACGTGACTTCAGCGTCATAAATGACGTCAGTAACGTCCCCGTCCCACATGAACGGGCTATGCGTCAATTAGAACACATTTCAGTATTGTTCAGTTATCTGACAAAGATAAAATTGAAATTAGAGTTAGATTTGAAGAAAAAAGTAGTCCCAAACAGTGAAAAATAAAAAATCGTATTTTCACTGTTTGAAACAGTGAAAATATCGATTTATATTTCACTGATAAATCTCTATCATTCATTGAAAAGCATGTAAGAATTTCTTTTTCTTCAGCATGTCAGTGGTTTCTTGCTGTCGAGTCTTCATCGTTGTTTCATCTTTGTAGTTGCTTAATTTTTGTGTTCACTGAGATGTTGCACTGATGAGTTAGGAAGCCTTCATACGGACTGAACAAATTATTTGTCTAAATCGCGACGGAAGTAAGGGCGGCAACTGTTGTATCCACGTAAAATGAATTTAAGCCCAGCCCCGCCACCCCTCCAAATGGAATTCGTTCCACTGACCGTTCCAAGGCGGCTCTTCTGTCGCGGTTTATTTATATGTTATGGTTTGTCTTTGATTGTGTGTATCGCTTATATTATATTGTTTTGGATAGCCAGTGGACGATTTTGAGGGAAAGTAGCTGTCTTTTGCCTTTCCGCTATTGATGTTTCCATTGGAGCCTAGTTGTTTCATGTCTGTGTTTCATTCCCTTTGGTGTCTCTGATGGGAACTGTGGGCTAATTGTATCAATTCCTGATCATTGCCTTCACTTCTATTTTAATAACATGCCGGTGGGTCACGCCTCTGATTCTATGACGGTTATAGCGATCGGTTGGTTGGTACTTGATGCTCTGTCTCTGGTTCGGCCCACCGGAGTCTAAGTGTTGGTTTTCTTTTGCTCTAGCATTTCAGATATTTCATGCTGTCGAGTCCTCACCGTTGTTTCATCTCTGTAACTGTTTGATTTTTTATGTTGTCGGATGAGTTAGGAAGCCATCATGCGGACTGGATAAATTATTAGTCTAACAACGACAAAAGTAAGGGGCGGGAATAGTGGCCACGTAAAATCGATTTACGATCGATCCCACCCATCTCCTCCAGTGAAATACTTTCCAATGGCCGTTCCAAGGCGGTTCTTCTGTCGCGGTATTTTTTTTTTTTGGTATGTTTTTTTTGTTTGTTTGTTTTGGATGGTCAACCGACCATTTTGTTTGGAATACCTGTCATTTTGGCATTCCGATAGTGATGTTCCTATTAGGGTCTAGTTATTTCATGTTTATGTTTCTTTCGATTTGGTGCCTCTGTTGGGAGTAGTGGGTTAATTGTATAGATTCCTGATCATTGCCTTCACTTCTATTTTGATGGCCGATAAATGAGCCAGAAGACATTCTTGGGGACTTAAAAACTAAGTGTTGGTTAAACCAAACTCAAAGCTGATGATGAGGTTTGTCAGAAAGTGTGTGAAGCTCTCACCTTTATACGTGACAATATTCATATTAAGTTTGGTACAACTATGTTGAACGAATTATTGAAATTACGCACCCTTGTGGCTGTTTCGTTCTTGTTCTGTTATGAAAGAGACTGCAAAATTCAATGTTGGACTTGAACCTCTTCTGCAGCGGGGCTGTCGGAGCCCGGATTTTATGACGACTTGGTATATAAGTTCAGAAAAATATATGCCTGCAATGATTTCGGAACCCAATTTCTTAAAATCATGCTTCCATATTAAACGATTGGGTGGAGCATATGTGTTGTGCGGCGGACTGCGTGTGTGATGGTTGACCCAGTCACGGTCGTTGGCTTCGCTTCCCTCTGCACGCTGGTGGGTCAGGCCTCAGATTCTATGATGGTTCCTGCGTAAAGCTTACTTATGTAATGTTAGTTGGCACCTGATGCTCTGCCTCTGGTTGGGCCCATCGGAGTCTAGCTGTTGGTTTTCGTTTGTTCCAGCACTTCAGTCAGTGGTTTGCTGTTGTCGAGCCCCCTCCCTTGCTTCAGCTCTGTGGTTGTTTGATTTTAGTGTTCTCGGAGGTTGAGATGTTGCACTGGTGGATTATGAAGCCTTCATGCGGACTGAAGGGCGAGGATTGCGGCCGCGTGAAATTCTTTTCACTGACCGTTATAAGGCGGTTCTTCTGTCGCGGTTTATTTTTGTTTTGGTTTGTCTTTGAGTCTTTATTTTGCCTATATCCCTTTACTTTGGTCATTGTGATGGAAAGTAATTGTCCTTTTGGCTTTCCGCTACTGGTGTTTTCATAAGGGTCTCGTAATTTATTGTGTGTATTTCTTCCCATGGGAGGTGTGGGTTATTGTATCGATTATTGATCATTGCCTTCACTTCTACCTTTCGAAAAGCAAACTAAATTATTGAATCTTTCAGCTCGACGTTGACAAAACCTTTTTCAATGGTTAGATCAGTCAGACTTACCCTTCAGAACTTCAGTTGAGTGAGTGAGTGTTTGAGTTTTACGTCTCACCAACAGCTAAGGTCATATGGAGACGAGACCTCGGTTTAAAGACTCATCGAAAATCTGGAGAAGCCCGGGATTGATCCTGCGACCCCTGATTTACAAGGCGAATATCATAACCACTACACCAC